>JAULBU010061281.1:0-11535 GCA_032358235.1 Odonthalia washingtoniensis | reverse complement strand
CGTGGTAAAACCTTAGGTCGGACCTCAGGTCCGTAGAGGGAAAATATCAGACCGTCCGGCATTGTGATGGTCTGCTATATTCAGCACGGCATGCGTTTGTGACCAGAGTAACAGGACCGTTGCATCGAATTGTCACTTCCCGGATGCTACATTCTGATTTTTGTACAGTCCGTGAGACCAACACATTTGTCCAGTGGAGCGCCCTTCGCGCTCCTTCTCTCCACGTACAGCGGGGTGGCGCCCACGTATTAATTGTGATTTAAATGTCGTGACGAGGTGGTCGTGGTTGGAGACGAATCGTTCAGTGGTTTCCCAGAAACTCTAACTGAGACCGGGACTGGCAATAGCAAACAGCAACTCGAGGTCTATCCAGTTACACGTGGAGGACATTCGCTGCACTACCATGCCACTACTTGTGATTTCGTCTCATACGTAGCCCCTGCGTCTAGTTTTACTGTTCGGTGAATTTAGAACAGCAGATATTTTAGTAATGTCCGTCACGCGGCAGCGGAAGTCGTGCAAGGACATGTGGTCGGAATACGCAGCGATGTTGAAGTTGGAAGAACGAATATGTATTCTTCTCACGTTAATTTTTTGGACGTCCGTATCCGCATGCTTTTACGTGTCGTGCAACTTTCATTTCAACATAGAGGACGTCTCCGACGCCATTGTCCCTACGAATGTCCTAAACTTCCGCTCCCTCCGTACCCTCGCCCGCCCGCTCCGAGTGTCCCCTTTTCCAACCGGTTGCCGTCCCTGGTTGCTTACAAAGGAAAATTATTATTATTTGAAAAACAAGAATTTGTCTTTTTTCAAAATATTAATAATTTTCCCTCGCTTTTTCTAAACCACCTCATGCATTCCTTCTCAAATCACGATTTCATTCACAATTGCCCTTTCCAAAATATTTTCCTAGAAATTGCCAAAATGTATTTAGTCGTTATTTTTATCACACGTTTCCGAAACTTTGCCACATTTCTTTACCCATAATTTAACCACCCTCCCTTTTCCACAACGCTCTAATGTCTTACTAATTTGTAATGTAGTACACACAAGTTCAGTAAATTAAAACTTTTAGTGAAACGTTTGGTTTTACATGTTTTAAAATAATTATAATTTCGTATATTTTACAAGTCCATGTCCATTCCTTTCCTTTTCCTCAAAATTTTAATTGCCAATTCAGTGAAGTACAATGTTTCTTGGCCCATTCCGTCCCCACTCTACAGAAAATGCAGGTTTTTGGAACAAACTGCACATTACGTAGTTCCCAACGGGTGCTCCAAATCAAAGTCTCCATTTGGGCTTCGAAGACCCAGTACTCCCATAAAATACATTCGGATCTGCACTCTTTGGAAGACATCATAGCTTTCCGAAGACACTGACGTTGGTGACTTTTTGGACGGGTATCAATACCTGCACCCGGAAAAATAATAAACAGAAGTTTAGTTATTGTATGAATGAGAAATTAGGCGTTAGAAAGGAAAATATAAGGGAATGGTGAAGATGGTGTTCTTATACGAATAAAAACGCCTTTAGCGAATCCAACACAGAAGATGCTTGACGGCGGAAGATTAGTATTAGCCAAAAAATTCACTCGTGTCCTACTCAGTACAGGCTGTAGTAAATAGTTTGGGTCTTCGCTTGGATCCAACTAAATATTATTGAAGGGTGTGCCCCATAATTAGTATGAGTATTATTATATGTGTTGGAAAGGACTTGAAGTCCCGTTAAACAATCAATACACTTGCAGTAAATTCCAATTAAAACATTGACTGTTACAACTGCATATCTCGATAATGTTATTAAAATTTAATCACCTGCCATATAATATTTCCGTGTATGATGTGATGTGATCAAAATCGCCAGTCCGAGTGCATGTGACTTGAGCCACTGGAAACTGTGAAAAATGGCCGAACATGAATGTTTCAATACATAGTTTCGGATATAATTCCCACTTGATATATTCCTTGTTAGTCACGCAAATATCAAATATCAAATATCAAATGTGTAGACAGCCACGAAGAAAATATGAAATGGGTATTACTGTAAGTTGGTACCCATATCAAAGAAGAAGGTGTCTACAGCCCCATCGGAAATATGTTTTAGAGCATCTTCACCAATAAATCCAGAACACAGTACAATCAAAATTATTTTCATTTGATTATAAAAACGCCTCCCGCCAATCTTGTCTAATGAACACGGAAAATCCAGAAATACGGTAATGGATTGGACATCGGGCGTATCGGATCCCAAAACGCTTGATTTGGATCGACTTTTAAGAAAATCCAACAAAAAATCCAACCAATTTCTCAGGTAGACAGAACTTCGTCTATATTGTATTACACTCAATATCATACTTATATCATGATGATAACTATTTGTCAGCGTTTTATTTTTGAAGAATTCTAGCGAGAAAGATTGCTAGTCGGGAAAAAACTATCTGCCGTCCCAACGGAGTCAGATTGTCCTTCGGGTACGCAGATATTTATTATGTAATCTCAGAAATTATAGTAAATACAAAAATAAAATTAAGAAAAATATCTAAACTTAAGTATCATAATGCCTGTAAGATCTAAGCGTTATTTGATATACTGTAAGTAATACTTACACAGTAAGTAATGTTCATTTTCAGAGCCTAGGCGGGCTTGCGGCTTCCGCGCCGTTCTTTCCAAATACTTTCAATGAGTGCTACATAATTTTCATTGTCTTACATACTCCCCCACCTCGGTCAAACTTTTGACCAAAGCAAAAGCACGGGGAGTATGTCAGTGCTTGAAGCACGTCCTCGGGCTCTTTCTGACATATTTTACGCCGCTCTCATCTTGGAGAATGGCCAACTTCTATTTCCTGACGTACGGCGCAACACTTCGACGTTTACCCACCCTCCTCAATGGCTTGTTTCTTATCCATATCAGACTCGAAAGCTTTGCGCGACGAGCATGGGATATTATCGACGCTTCATGGCAATGGTGCCAACATTACCATTTCCATGAAGGAGCGAAAGCAGTGCTTTGTATTTCCTCCTTGTTCTATTCAGGAATACCTTATTCCCGATAACCAAGCCATACGTGACGTATCACGTCACGTATCGTTTGGTCACATAGTATGTCGGTTTGATCATCTCCTCGACGGTAAGCAATTCGCCGAAATGCGTATGGACGCGCTCAAGACGCATCGTCTGTCTTTCGGTAAATGAATGCCTACATCCACGGGGTGAATGTGTACGGATGTGTCAGAGAACAGTTCAATGTTTTACAGATATGGACGTCCGCATTCCGACAATTGTATGTGGAGCTTTCAATCACCGTAGATTTTTCCTAGAACATTCATATGGTCCAACAGTAGCAAATTTTATGAAGGCCACACATTTAGTGTATGTAGTTACGTGCAGTTCCAATAATTATCGGAATTAATTTTAAAAGTCAGAAATTTGTGCATGGCTGTTTATTTTTCGTAGTAAAGACATGGAGACAGCAGTGCGTGTATGACCTCCAGCAATACAAAACATCATTCAAAAAGGTAAGAAATCAACCAAAACTGCAATTTGTTTCCGTAATGAATGCCTACATTCAGGAGCCGAATGGGTGTCATTCACATTGACTTGAGATTGTGAGACAGCATTCCCTCACCATATCGTATTTTGAGGAAATACTGTCTATTCCCTCAAAATGTCACAATCTCAAGTCAATGTGAACCTGAGATTGTGATGATCTCAATTTCAGAGTGTGTCTTTTCGGGAATGAATCCCTACTTTCAAGCGGTGAAGACGTATGGATGTACTCGGGAACCTTTCATATATTTTACCGATATGAACGACGGTATTGAGCCAATCGTAGGTTGGACATTCAAACATCGTAGTTTTTCCTTGGGCATTCATATTGTCCAAAAACTGGTAATTTTATAAAAAAAGTTGGGCATTCAGTGTTTGTAGTTACGCGCAATTGCAACAATTAATCATAAAACATTATGCTAGCCGCGATTTTGGGCATCGCTGTCAAATATGTTTATTAAATTGCATCAAGATAATGATGACAGCAGTGCGTATATCATACACGAAATCAGTGCGTGTATGATACACGCACTGAGGCACGTACTGTCTGCATTCATCTCTGATTTTTTGTATTTCTGGCGGTCATCATGAAGTGATGACAGCAGGCTGCTTTCATCACTTCAGGCTTCTGTCATCACTTCATGATTACAGCCAGCAATACAAAAAATCAGAGATGAATGCAGGAAAGCCATCAGCAATGCAATTAGTGTACGTAATGAATACCTACATTGAAGAGCTGAAAGAGACGCATTTACATTTACGGGAGAGATCAAAGATCTGAACGTGTCCGTTACATGCCCATTAGGAAATTGCAATCAATGAGAAATGGAAGGAATTTTATAACAATATGTACGGTACATCTTCAAGTTGTCGACCCATCGTTGTGTAATTTATGAAAACCCTTTCACTTCTTCAAATTATTGTTACGATAATTTGAAGAGGTGAAAGTGTTTTCATAATAATAATATTTTGCCTGCCTGCAATAGATATGAAAAGTCTATTTAAGGGAATCTTTGCATCCCTTTCTGATAATTTTGTATCCCCTTTCTTTTCATGCCAATCATTCTTGTAATGACTATCCTCACCAAGTGTGGAAAGGTAGGAAATTTTTTGCGATCTTGTGAAGGTTGGGAAGCATAACATTACTGCCCGGCCCTTAAACGATTATCTAGCTTTTCATATTTGGGTAGAATGTGTTGTTGGAAATACTTGTTAGATTTAGATATTAGTTGTTAGATTTTCTCTTCCCCAAGTGTGGAAGGGAGGAAATAGTTTACGATATAATGCCACTGTGAGAACGGAGGCACCTGTACTACAGGTGCCTCCGTTTTCACAGTAGTTACCCCCTGACCGACCCATAGACGATTTTTAGTAACAATCATGTACGGGTAGGCGAGGGGAATAATTTGTTCAAGAATTGTTTGCACGAACTGCCAGTGCGATTACTACAGAACAACATGGACAGTGTCCACGTTGTCTTGTATTAATCGCAA
The DNA here is from genome assembly GCA_032358235.1 of Odonthalia washingtoniensis. Classification (NCBI taxonomy): domain Eukaryota; phylum Rhodophyta; class Florideophyceae; order Ceramiales; family Rhodomelaceae; genus Odonthalia; species Odonthalia washingtoniensis. The sequence continues at coordinate 6,492 of JAULBU010061281.1, read as the reverse complement.
TGTTTAGTTGGTCACATCATAATGGAACCAACCGGCTGATAGAAATCATACATGCCATGTCAGTGACCAATATTACCCCACATTATGTGGGGTAATATTAGCAATTTCATGGTGAAATTCAAATGTTGTATTGAAATACACAATGACAAGAGTAGTTCGGATAGATAAATGCAAATTCGGATTACGTACATGTTTAGTAGATAGTTCGCATTGAGATAATTCAATTATCTCAATGTGTACTATTTACTAAACATGTATAGTAGAAATGTCTTCTTAAACTGGATGAGACATTAAAAGGTTACAAGAAGATTATATTTTTAACGTTATTTGTATAAAATATAAGTGAATGGGAAATATATATACTTAGCATGCTGTTACATGAAATAATATGTATGTTATATTCTGTCATGACATTGATAGTGTATAGTGGTATCATTTATATTAGTTTATGCTATTAAATATCTTTGAAATTTGTATTAATGGAGAAATGAAGCACTGTTTCTGGCATAAAGGACTAATTGGCAAGAACATGATGAACAGGATTTGGACCATAATCAAGAAAAAGCTCTTCACCACTTGAAATAGGAACTAAAGAGCGAACCTCCAAAGCCTGGACGAAGTTCCTGCTGCACCCGTTTTCAACTTTCTATACTGTCGGACGACGGAATTTACACTTCTTGGATTATTTGTTCGGTCCGTACGAGATGCTTTATCACCAGTCAGGTAGTGAAAATCATTTATGTACCTTGCAACATACCATGGAGCAGCTACAATCCAAGCCTTATATTATGAACCATCATCGGCTGTGAATACATGATGCAAATTGGCAGCGTAATTCGTATGTTACTCAGTAACATACACACTAGTAGTATATATACTAATAGTTTATATCTTACTGAGTAACATACACACTATTAGTTGTAAAAATATTTTCCTCCATATGAACTAATAATGAGTATGTTATGTTACTGAGTAACATACACACCATTAGGGCATCTCTAGTTAAAGAGCTGAGTTAACTAACAAATAGTACTTTCAAAGTAAAGAAGTTCTTTGAATATAGTATGTAACTAGAGATTCCCTTAGGACATCTCCAGTTATAGCTGAGGTCGAGTTGTTTGAGTTCGTAACTCAGCACGTATACACTTTATACGTGCTGAGTTACGGACTCAGACATTCGATAGTGGCACTCTCGAATAAAGTACTTTTTGAGGGATGTATTTACTGAAATAGGTGCTGAGTTTGTTTCTGAGCTTGAAAAAAGGCTGCACTTCTAACTAAGCAGACTCATATTGCAATACGCAAAAAAGTAGTAAAATTCATTATATAACTTTTCAACCAATGAAAAATTCTGACGGGGATCGTAAAGTATGATGTTGACAAAAACGTTCCGTCAACCGAGGAAACAAGTGACCAGAATGTACAAAACAACTGTAAATTACCCTGTATTCGTGGAAGATACACCAAAAACATGTGGAAGGGACATGTCAGAAAACCCCGAAACGGTATGTAACCCTGTCACAGAGTGATTAGTTTTTTCGCCGTCCGCCGTAATTAATTTTTGTACCGCCCTTTTTCTTCGTACTGGGTGGAAGTACCGCATTTACCATATTTTCTTCAGTTATTTGCTTATTTTTCAAGAATTAGTGAGGGGTGGAACGATTCCATGCCAGGTTACATCAGTAACATGGGAGGTCGTGGTAAGAGTAGGTCAAAGAACCGCCATGAAGGCAAGGAGAAAAAAGACAACATCAGCCATATATCTGTCCGGAACTTTGATTTCAGGAAATGGCAGAAACAGCTTCCCTGGATTCTTGTACAGTGATTGTCCCATGCTTGACTTCTCCGTACCTGGTTACTCAAACAGTTGAGGAGGAATATGGCAGCTATGTAAAGCACAATAGGGAAGTTGATAAAACTGTGGAGACTTCCCTGTCTCGGAGATAGCAACCATCATTCATGGAGAACGTGACAAGATTATCTTTGCATCAAGGAGTATAACAAAGCCGTCGGTAAGAGTATAGGATACCCTTGGGGGTGACAAGAACTCAGTATTCTACGATGCTGTACACGAATAAGTGAAGAAACAGTTGGAAAGAGGCTATTTTTACAGCATGGTATCAACAATAACGGAATGGATCATTGAAAGGGCCGCGGAAATGGCTCTAATGTTGAGGGATTGATGGGACAGAAATTTATCGACGACAATGAACTGAATATAAATCTAATGAATAGTGCAGTTGCGACGAAGATTGAGAAAGTAAGGAATAGGGATATTGAAAATATGTCAAACAAATAAGGTAGATATGATGGTGAAATGAATGATGTTCATTGCGATTATAAGCAGGAACGGAGGAAGAAACGCCGTAAAACGAGTATAGGGAGACCTTGTGCTTCCAAGAATAGGATAAGAAGAGTCGATTATTGAGAACGAAGTCAAGAGGAGTTGACGAAGTGGACAGCAGCGGAGGCAGTAATATTGGCAAATGCAAGGGGTGAGTGGAGCATACGCAAACATTAGTGCAGGAAGAGGATAAGATATGGTCTGGTATCGAAGAAATATGTTGGGAAAGTTATGGAATAAATTGGTCCAAATCATCAATACGATGTAAATGGGCGATTTTGTTCGTTCCCAGCCAGTTATGGGATGTGTGCTATTGTCTGGTTCTGAGTATGAACCGAACAGATAATCCACCGAAAGAAGAATTTGTGAAATTGACAAAAAAATCTAGAGTAGAAGGAGATGGGAGAAAGAAACAAATCCTGGAATCTGCATAACATTCCGGTATGTAGCAGTTGCTGAGTACCTTTGTACTGTGCCAAAATTTTGCGAAGTAGATGAGAACGGTGGTATAACCATAGAAAGAAGAAATATACATCAACTTGTAATTGGTGGAACGGATGGCATGATGAGTAACGATTCAAAAGTTTCAACATGTTCGTCTCTAGTTTTGCCTAAAGCAAGATATGTGCCGATGACTAGTCCAACTGTAGTCCAGGGAGAGCTAGAGGTTACGAAATGAAGATTAAAGGATGTGAGTGAATGTTATTTAAAGTGCTGGAGGTGAAGGATTTAGTCAAAGGGTATCGAGGTTAGGAACGGAAGAAAGAATATGTAGAGATGTTGAAGAAGTTGTAGATGGAGACTCTGCACTTGCTCCCGATAGCCGTCCGAGTGGTATAAGATCTACGAAAAAAAGGAGTTGTGGAAGAAAGAAGATTAACATATGCAGAACACCATGTGTACCATACGCATATAATTGAGGAGAACCAATGAAATAATGTTATCGTTTCAGGAAGATCAAAAAGGATCTGGAAAATTGGAAAGGTTGTACATGATGTTACATATACTACCAAAGGACTCGGAAGCCTATAATAATATAGTGCCGAAATTATGCACGGAAACCGAAAATATGGACATGTGAGTGATGCGAAGGCAGATGACAGTTCGGATATGGTTGGCAAGTTGGTAAACGAAGTGATCATGCATATATCAGACGATTGAGGTCAAATTATGTATGTTGTTCTAACTATGTCCGTGACCGTGACACGTAAGAGAAAATCGATGAGTAACAAGCATTGTATAGTCAGTATGTCCTAATTATCATTACTTAATCATATGTTCTGAAATTGAAGAGAACGTTCATTTGAACTCAAAATTATCATTTGAAATTGTAGAATATGTTTTTACATTTTATGTATCTGTTATTAATTTGGTGTGGTTGTTATTGTTGATTTATACAATATTATTTCATTGAAAATATAAGTCATTATCATATGATGAAAATATTAAAAATGATGCAGGTGTATGCAATGAAGAAGGTTATTGTATATTTTGTGATGGCAGAAATGATTTAGTACGTTGCCCAGTAATTGATAATTATATATGTCTATATCTTTGATTTAAATATGAATCTTCTTGTTCAAATTCTTCAACTTCACGTTTACATAGTTTCTTACCATGCCAGTAATTATGTGATGTTGATAATTGTCGTGGTGGCAGTTTGCGACAGAGGAAGAGTGAAGGTGGGAGGTACTGTTCGGTGATCCGGTGTAACCATCATGGTTTCACCGGATCACCGAACACTATACCATGATGGTAACATTAAAAGTAATTGATCGTTGTTGTTATTGTTGTTATTGTCGTAGATTTTCATTTTGTACATCATTACCATGTGATAATGTAGAATATGTTTTCAAATTTAATTTATCTGTTTATAATTCGTGTATATGTTATTTGTTGATTTATACAATATTATTTCAATGTAAATCTAATCCATTATCTTGCGATGACAAATTTAAGAAGTATGAAGGTGTATGTAATGAAGAAGGTTATTGTATACTTTATGATTATAGTTTTTATATTATGTATAACATTAGTAAAAATATTAATGCAGAGATCCATGGATTTACCTTTATAGAAAAACCTTCTGTTGTCGTTTCTTTTCTAAGTGATGATAAGACAGATGATTGTCGGTGCTCAGGGTTTCTTTTTAATGAAGACATGTTGATGATGCTTCTGCTGTTGATGAGAACTAATAATTGAACAAAGATAGATTCCTAAAGTGGATGTTACAGGTGATGTGACATTGCCAATTGTGTCTATCTCTTTTTTGTTGTTTGGTACTGTTAGGTTACCAGGTGCGGTCTGGGAGGCGCTGATTCTTTGGGAGGTAACATGCTTTCATGGAATGGGAGGTAGGATGAGTTGATGAGGCAGAAGGCTCAATGATATGGGCGGTAGGCGTATAATAATATTTTCCGGTTACTGAAGGTTTAAACTTTTCAAATTTTCAAAGATTTACACGTTGAACTTATTACGTTAAAATGATAAGGAAAGATAAATATAATTTATAATTTAATTATAAACATGTAGGGTTACCCGTAATTAGATAAATTTCTTTGATTCACGAGATTCACAATATTTACAATGATGAAGATTCTCTCCACACTTCCATCCCCTCTCGTCCAATTATTCCCTCATTTTTGCTCACATCTTCTTTACCCGTACTACACACACAAACCCCACCGCTGACTGACATCCGTCCTTTGAATAAAAAGAAAAACATATCTGTAACGAAGCATAAGCTGAAATTACTTTCTGTCTATTTCTTCTTAATCTACCCGAAACGATCTTCATTAATCTTTCGTTTAAAATGCCTGTCTTTTCATCTCTACCAGCGTTGGCTATATAGATATTCATACGCGTGGCTATTAATGAGGCCATGCAGTGGACCGTTTCTTTAACACGGCATCTGTCTTCCGGTGATAGACTGTAATAATTCTTGATGACTGGCTCCATGTCGGACGGCTGCAACTGACGCTTCGGGGTTGTGTGGTCATGGGCATAACACTGGTGGCAGATCAACAGTGGTTGTTCGCGTTCGGTTCTGACACTCGAAGAGCGTCCCACAGGAGTGGGTGTTGAGGAACGACCACCGAAGGGTATAGCCCCTGGGCATGCTGTTGCATTAAAAAAAGATGGTTTCTTGGTCTTCATTTCTTCCCTATAATGTTGAAGGGAGTTCGTTAGTATCTACAGAATCTTCTGGAAGTAATTGTACTTGTTCGTCGTCCATGTCTGGATGTATGTCTGATTCTTCCTCAAAGTCAATGCTGAGTTTCCACGAATAGATCCCCGAACGGGTGTTTTGGTTGGAGTCCGCGTGTCCACATGTTGTTCCCTGTACGCGTCTCCTTGGCCTTGATCATACTTTACAAAGAGCGCGAATACCAAACCGTTATGGTGTTCACTTTCCCGGTATCTTGTGACGATCGTATGAGTCGTTGGGGCCAGGTCGTTAACAAATAATGTCATCTTTTCGACTACGGCGTATACATTACCGCAAATATATGCTGCGCCCTTTAGTAGAGATGCAAAATCTGGTTCTGTTTTGCTTGGTAACTGCAGTATTGCCCGAAATGAGTTGACAGCTCCGCGTAAAGCGGCTGAGTTTCATAGGTACGCAACATCTACTGTATTGCTTAAGTCCAACAGTTTACACCACCGGAGCGTGCTTCGATTCGAGTTGATCTGAACAGTTTCGCCGTCTTCCCCGTCAAGAAAGGGGGTGGGGCGACTTATGCTTGAGCCTCGTTTAGGCTGAGTATGTCGGATTTTTCTACCAACCTTGACAAGAAATGAAAGACAAGTATTGTATCCTCACCGGAAAATTGTTGTTCTTCCATTGTGCGTTCCAGGCTCTTGAGAAGCCTGCGTAATTCACCAGTTGATGTACTGTTGCGGCCGCCGCCTGTATGGGTTGAACTATAATATCGGAATGACATTAACCGGTCGAAGTCCGGGTTTGATTGCTTGAACGAGGGCAGTCCTCGGTGTTTCTGTCAATTCTCACGTTCAAAGAACGGTACGGTCAACTCGATAAGGTTCGAGTCTTAACCAGTGGTTTCGTCGTCTTTCTCAGACGAAGAGGAATCGTATTTAGACAAACGGTGGGTGTCGGACGACGACTAAGGGCGATACTAACGTGT
>JAULBU010061270.1:0-11539 GCA_032358235.1 Odonthalia washingtoniensis | reverse complement strand
TACACTAGCAGAGGGGGATATTGTAACAGTTCTTGTCGTGGAATATATGATGGCTATAGATGTGGGAGTGATTGTTACCCTTTATGCCACGGTATTATTACTGGGTTAGGATATCGGTGTTGATTAGAGTTCTTGTTGTGTGCTGGTGACAGGTTACGGAGAGCTAAATGATTGTCGCACACTGTGCGATATTGAACGGTGTCAATGCTGGCTACGACTGCTGCGTTGTGTTGGTGCTGGTGGGTATAGAAGCTGGTCTCGGTGGCACCATGTTTTGTTGTTTTTGGAGAGAGAAGAGGTTTGTGTGCTGGGAGCGGGAGGAGCGTCAAGAAAAGTTGATCATGCCGACGAAGCACGACGAAAAATCGAGCGACTGTTTTAATGTAAGCCATGCAATAACAATTATGAAAAAACGGAGCTTTTTTTAACGACTTCCCACAGATTTTACCTCTTAAATAGTACTTATTTCGGTCAAAATAGCGAACTAGAAAACCACAGTATCCGTCAATTGATTATTTTTGTTATGTAGCTGCACCGGTGCCAAAAATAGCTACTTCCAATTCTGCCACCACCCATCCAAAATGCCCTATTGGTGGGTTTTGGTAAAATCATTTCAATTAATTATGACTTAATGCACATGTGCAAGACATGAACGGATGCAAATCGAATTTTTGTCATTTTCTAATTTCATTTTTCACTTCAACGGTTTTAGTCACGGCCGATTCAGTAAACATTATGTGCAAAAAATTGGAATTTAATTATTTTTACGATGAAATAAAAATAGCCAATAGAAATGATACGGTCGCATGTACCTCGACGTAAATTGCCATCATCCAGAAAAGTTGTTCGAGTCCTTGCAGGAATCGGCAACGCACCACTCATAATTTTCTTCTTCTCGAAGTGCGTCTGATCGGGATACGCAGTACCGTTTCCCACAAACATCCAACGGAAAAAGGACACAGAACAGAAGTAATTTTCCAATTTATGAACACCCAGTACCGTATTCCGCTTAGCAAAACCCACTTATAAACGACGAAAAAAAGGACACAACACGAACAGCGAGTACAAAAAACTTATTGCGGATCACCGCATTGCAGATACCCGAAATGCTAAGAGTGGTATAATATGAGTGCACCAGGAGAGGGAAGTTCTATTGGATGAAGTTACTCAAGCTGCCGAAAAAGTTGAGGAAAAACTTCGGGCCGAGTGCGACGAATGGACGATCTTTTCGGCGAGGGATTGCTTAATCACCGTAAGTTCTTCGTGGAGGTTTTTAAACTCCTCCTCGAATTCGGGGTTACGGGTGAACTCCTCTTCCAGACGTGCTTTTAGTTCTGTTACTATTTTCTTGAGATCCGCGGATTCTTCGCCACAAATGCGTTGTATGGTTGCCTCACGATTGAGTTGGCCAGCTAACGATGCGGGGACGTCCACAGAAGCGGTTCTTGACGCTGTGAAGGAAGCGTTACGCGATCCCAACGGTAGCACAGATCGGGTTCTTCTTAAACCGGACTTCGTTATGCCTGTATTAGTCTTATACATCTTAGGTCAATTTGCCACCTAGTGGATTCTAGGCTGAGAGACCTGATGTAGTGAAATTCACTTCCAGAAAGGAAAAAAGGAAAATGGTACTAAGGGTGTTCGGATTCCTCGTTCCACGGTAGCTCGTGTGGGCAGTTTACTCCACAACAAAAGGGGAGGTAGGATGATACTGAGTAAGTAGGTGGTTGTCGTCCCGGCGCGTGTAAGGAGCCGGTGTAGTTGAAAGACAACGTTGGTTGGATGGTCGTAATATGCGCGTCGAAACAGATAGCACGACGGTCGAAGGCCTACTACGTGAGAAGGGAGGTGGTTGGAAGGGTTTCAAAATTTGACGCAATGGTCGCCGGTTCGTATTGACACTTGTAAGGAGGAGGAGTGTGCTAACGCTGGCGCAGAAGTCGTTCTACAAGAGCTGAAGGAGCTTTGTCGATCGCGACGAATACAAGTTCGGGGGTAGATGAAGTCTCAGAAATGGTTGTGTTTATTATCATTAAGGGAATTGAGGGCGACGAAACCCCTTAAGTAAGCTTCACCCGTCGTCTGATGGCGAAAGGATGAGCGTACAGTACATCAAGTACAGTAAGGTGCTGTACTGGGTGTACATCTGTCTGGAAAACACGTGGTCGATGTTTCAATTGCCCGAATTAGGCCAAAAGCAGAAAACGCGACAAACGTGACAGAAAAATGTGACTGAGCGAGACGAAAGTGACGAAATTGGCAGAAGAGACAAACCTCATAATTGAGTTCAAAACGGTATGCGCGTATACCAGTATTGAACCACAGGCAGATGGAAAACATACTACCAGATGACTGGGTATTCTTGCGCGTCGAACGACGAGATGAACGAGAACACCGCCACACATTGGTGGCAGTAGCGGACAGCCCTTACAAGGTAAACCGTACCCTGTGAAGTACTCTAGTCTTTGAACGACCCGACAGGTGGGTTGAACGAGTTTCACGATGACGTGTAGTATTGACACCGCAGCCCCGAACTCTTGATGAGATACACAACGCCACACATACATTGATGGACGAGGATCTTACTCTAAACACATACCCGATACTGGAGGGAGCCAACGACCAAGATATTACGTCTTCAGAAGAGAAACAGAGGGATAGACGTATAGCAACAACGAGAACATACATAAATCAATACCGAACGCTAACTTACCAAAACAGATGGATGAGGAGGACGAGGATGATGATAAATTTGAAGACGAGTCGGCACAAACCGGGGATGAAGAAGCCAACAAAGAGAACAGACCATTGCTGGCAGATAATGGAAATTGCAAACAAGCGCAAATTGATGCAAATTGGCAGGATTCACAACAATAACCAGCACAAGCAAAAAAAGGCTCTTTTAATCACCACCAAAGCAATTCACTACAATCCCAATGTACTCCCAACAAAATCATGGAAAAAATCAAGGGATAATTATCAATCTAAATTTCCAAAAATTTTATGCAAAATAATCAATACAATCATCTAAATGGGTCATTATTTCACACGTGGTGTGTCTATACCCAAAACGCCTCTTGATGAATGAATACATTAACCGACCAGTCCCCGGCTTAAAGTCCTCCTGTTCTCACCACATCACCGACCAGAAGCCGCGGCAACGAACAAACATCCACACGGAGTCAGACATATCGACACTCACCCACAACCTGTCGACAACACCAACCCAGACCATCAGTATCAACACATTTGTCCAGATAGATCTCTAACGAGCCGTGTCCCGTCGCCCACGGCCACGGACACTACCGTGACGTCAACACGGGTTCATCGTCATACAAACAGTTCAAAACCGATATACACATAATTCAACCCCCATGAAAATTCATGTAATTACTTCTGAAACGGATACCATTCCAGAATTCTTACACCACAAATCACCACAGTGGGAATGGACAAACCGCCTCACGGAGAATGAAATAACCACCCCAAGACTATTATGTCAGAATCAACATGATGTTTCTCAGAACCGCCTTCCGGCGTCACCAACCAACAACTTTATAAAAACAGAACGATAAATGAGTACACAGCACGACACAAAGCGCATAAATACATTTTATGGAATGAATAAACATTACTCGATTTTTGTTATTCTACTTCAGTCCCAGTTCTTAATGTCAACTTGAACTTCCGAATTAGAATTCGTGTCAATCCCTCCATCCACCCTGGAATGTATACCACGATGTCGTATTGGACTTCACTAACCTACCACTCCTATCCTGGACGTGTTAACGAGCAATGGAAAGAATTCTGGATTGGTACACAACACAAAAACTCTCCCCACCGGGAGTCAAATATACCTCACAATTACAGCCCCCATTCACCGTACACTATTATCAGTTAGTTGCCACATTACGACCATGGAGGTTGACTCAACCGCAGACTGTGTGTGTTCGGAACCCACGCCACGCACCATCAACCACACGCCCAATTCGAATGGCCTTACACACACTTCTTCACCGGAGTATGATCTACTAGTCATATTCTTCAAACAAAACAAAAAACAGCAACCACCACCAATGACGAGCTGTCATCTGACGCTCCCTACCGATAAATACTACAACGACCACAGGTCGACAGACTAAACACTGAAAAAGTTCATGGGAATAAAAATATAAGCACCAGTCTAATTTAACACTTCAATTGGATAAATAAATTTTAAACTTTAAACCAATAGAGGCAGTCAAATACCTTCCGCCTTAACAAAACAAAAAACGGTTATAAGCACACAACCTGAGGAACACCTCGTTAGGACAATAGATCACGAATATTTCCGCGCAATTCAACCCAAATCCCAGTTAAATGACGCTCATCCACACCTACCTCGTGTAGAAACTGATGCACAACCTTCTAGTCACTGGGAGGCCCGCTACCAACTGCCGCCATAGGTGTATGGTCACGAAAACCTGCAAGATCAGGATGAGAATTAATAACTGACGGTGTACCATAATGTTACCCGGAAGAGACGTACTATTCCATAACCTCATCATCGTTTTCCTAGGATTCACCTTCGGCAACAGCATCATCCTCAACTTCATCACGGTTACCACCGGCAGACCCACAAACCCATCCATCTGGGGCTGTATCAAAGTTAAAACCGAGGGTATGTCCCTCTGTATTAGGCTCTCTTTCTCTAGCAACAAGACGCCTAACATCATTCTTACATATCACGCGGAGAGTGAACATATCATGTTACAACCAGTCCGCCCCGGCCCAGTAGGACCGGGAGATCTATCGCCTCACATTTCCCACATATACGCAACGTGACATACAACTGATTAAATTGTTACGTTTCATAACACAGAGAATTCCGAGGTACTCATCAACGTTTTCTTGGTTACCAAGGACTAGTACTAAGTCCAACTCAAGACTAAATCGGATGTATACGCAGATATGTCTCAAAGATGACAGTTTTGGCAACCATCTCGGTATACTCAACAACCCACCACCCTCTATCTGGTTCGTTGTTCATCTCCTATATATTTAAGACAAACATGGAGGCAGCTCCACTAAACAGCCCTGGGGACCTCAACACGATCCCAGTTTTTTGTCAATTTATCCAACCATCATTACTCTTTTCGGGGCGGATGTGAAGATGCATGATACATTTATAGGACACGGCCATCCCATACGTTGACCTAAAACGATGCTCATCCATCATCTGGGCCTTCCAGAATATGGACTTTCCCCGGAAATAACGAAACTTCGCCTTGGCACAACGCTTAGAGAAACTCATAGCCTCATCGGATACCATGAGTTGACCACGCTAACTTTCCAGCATTTCTGCTACCAATCGCTCTAGATTCGCAACATACTATATCTCGCCCTGTGTGCGATAGAGGAAATATCTGATCGTACATCATCCAGAATGGGCGTATAAATCAAAAAACAAAAAATGGTTCAAACAGGGGTGAGAAGCTTTTTCGAAATCAACTCGCACGCTAGCAAGAGTGCGACCATGTCTGAACTTTAGGTCGTTATCGTTACAGAAGTACTGTCGACAACACGATGTAGATTCCGTTGAATACAACGGGATACCCCCGGTAAAAAGACCGTGATTTGCATATCGTGTAATTAGTGAACCATGCAAGATATAATCCTTGTCAGATGAAGTCGCCTTGCCGTACAAATATAGATTGTCAAATGGTCCAAAAATAGTCAAACGCTACTGGAGCAGGGAAACTGTTTCCGTAACAGCCAAGAAGCCGGTTTGTCTCCTTTCCTAATTACGAGTTGTTTTGACAACCGCAGGATTGGACGCAACAGCCGCTGGACCTGGATTTATTGTATTAACAGGCAAACTGGGAGTTCGATTGGTCATTACACGAGTCGTGGCTGGATTAATACCCAAATTTAGTGTAGTAGGTTTAAACTGCTCTGTGTAGAATTCACTTTGCCCGGATGTGTGTAGTATACAGTATACAGGCACTGCATACAAATATGCAAATTAGAACGAAATCACGTACAGTAACTTATCTTCACAAGTGGGAAGGCAAGGGACACGTGGGAATAGTTCTATTTTAGATTTCATACGACAGTCGAATTACACAGATAGTGCTGAAATTCGACACGTGGCAAGAATTCAGGAAAACACGTGTACATCTACAAATGGTCAAAGCTTCGCGTGTTAGGCAAGTAACAACGCTACGAGTGTTGGGAAATCCAGAAGCTTTCGGAAGTTCGGAACAATGAACACGACCGAAAAAGGACGCACCCTTTTCCAGTATAAAAATAAAAGAGAGAAGCCAAACATAAGAAGGAAAAGGGAGAGCATTTTCCATGAACAAACTAGGATGGTTGAGATTAGTTATGGAAATTCAAAGGCTTTCAGTAAGGTTGAAAAGGGTCTTTACGAACTAAGTCCCTTTCTCAACCAGCGGCAGTAAAAGTGCTCACACAAAGGTGAAAGAAAGTTTAAGTTGCGATCCGGAAGGTTCCGGCTCTCTAAAATTCGAATTTCAGTTTAGATCGATATTATAATAGAGGCACGTAAGGAGTGACGACGATCTACGTATACGGGACCGAAGAAAATGTATTTACGAAGTGATACAAGAACTGGATTGGCGGAAAAAACTGTACCATTGGTGGCACCGCTAAGCCATCCAGAGCTGACGTCACTAGGTACGGAAAATATCCGAAATTTTATCAACAAAAGAAAGGCTTACGAACGAACATTAAAAGAGCGAAACCAGCAAGAAGGAACGAGTTCAAGACCCGTATCCTTAAATTTCTCAATCGAACAAGATTTATTGGAAGATCTGGTTGAGCTAAAACAGTTGGGATCAGAGATAGACGAAGTAAGCAAAATAACTGACGAAGTCCTCCAGAAATGCCTGGATGAACATGTTAATATGAAAAGAACCACATGGGCTTTTAGTGCAGTGGATAGGCTAGTGGCCGAAACATTGCGAATGAAGACGAGTGAAAGGGATGCAGAACAAGCGTTTCCATTTTGTTTTCAGATTACACGACGCTGCTTCGAAAAATGGATTAACATGGGTAATTGAAGATAAAACTAAAGTAGCAATTGGTCACATTGTTAACACATTAAGACCTATTATATTAGAAAAGAGGGTGAACGATGATTTGCAATTTGCATATTCTAATTTAAAAAATGATTGGAATGGTTTTCTAAAACATGTCTCACTGCGAGCAGTCCATTGTGCGGAATTCGAGGAGGATCCGAACACAAAGAGCGGATCGTTCATTTCCACGAATCCAATAAAACAGAAGGATGGAAGGGGGAAGTTAGGTAGCAATAGCAGTATCAATAGAAGTAACAGCAGAGATAAACTAATCAAAAAGAGTAAGACACCACCTGAGTGTTGGAACCCAAGGTGTGGAGAAAAGTATTACCTGAAGGATTGTACAAATACTTCACCAGAACAGAAGGCAGAACTATATCAACAGAAAGCTGCTGAAAGGAAGCTGAGCGGAGAGTAACGACAGACCCACAGTGCAGGCGGACAGGATCCAGTACATACAGGCGTTTGTGCGACAAAATCGGTGAATATGAGAACACCAGAGGGCCGACTGGAAGCGGATTTCGGGATGAATGTGAAAAGAGTTGCGTTACCCGACATTGGATCAGACGAGAACGTCCTGCCGGTCTCTTTTCTCGATGAGTCGAACGAAGCTGGTACTTTTGTGCCAGTAAACACGTTGAAAAACTTTAAAGATCTCGATAGCCGTTCAAGGCGAAGGTATGACGATGGAAATCAAAAGGAAGGACACGTTAATTGTTGAGCTTAAATTACCTGTGGGTCCTTGGATGCTAACGAACGTATTATGGATCGTCTCAGAAAATGAAATGGATGAAGTTCTTCTTGGAAGCCCACTGATGAAAGCATTGGGATTTGATGCCATGGCGTCAATCAATTGAACATTTAGAAGCAGCAAGTAACGGTTTCAATAATATGGACTGTTCTACAGTAGGACCGTCATGTGAAGGTGGAGGAAAATTATCGCGCATTATCCTCAAAGCAGAATCGGCGGTCAAATAAGTAGAGAGTGTGGCACAGGGAGATTTAGATGATGGCCCAATAGTAGATGGTAAGCTGTTAGATTACCCGTCAGCTAATGACGACGAAGTTGTGATCGAGCAGGCACTTGGGAAGATGATCAAGAATGCGACGAAAGAAGGCATGTCAAAACCAAGTGTAATCAAAATGGAGAAACTAATAGAAAAATATCACGACATTTGGCATTTATCGCTAGGCCCAGGGGCACCGGCGCGACTTCCACCAATGAAAATCCAGAACAGCGGAGATTTTTGAAAATTTTTGTCCAGACGTTGGTGGCAAATGGACATACATATCGAAATCCGAATGCCACCTGGTGCTCCGCACCGCTGATAGTACGCAAGGATGGGCCTGAAAAATATAGGTTCACGGTCGATCTCAGAGCTGTGAATAAGTTCACAATACCGACGCCATGGCCGATGCCCCATCTCGACTCAGAGTTGAATAGGGTAGCAGGAGCAAAACTATTTTCAACTTTTGATCTTAGTCACGGGTACTGGCAGTTGGCGTTGGATGGGTCGTCAAGGAATTGTCAGTTGTTCATAAAACCAGATGGCGTTTACGCGCCGACACGGGTTCTGCATGGGACGAAGAATGCAGTGGCTCATATCCAAGCCATGATCCAGGCCGTGTTAGGAAAATTAGAGGAGAAGATGATCGTTTGGCTTGACGACCTCCTCATGTTCGCAAAATCGGAACAAGAACTTAGCAATTTGGAATCCTTTTTTAGGAAATGCAGGGAGCATAATTTGAAGTTACAACCAGAACAGTGCTTGTTGGCCTCGACATTAGTCTTATGGTGTGGAAGGGTAATTTCGCATGAAGGAATACGTTTTAACCCATGCAGGGTTCAAGGGTTCCGCAAGATGACGACGCCAAGAAAAGGATCAGAATTACAGCAATTCGTGTGCGCATTAAACTGGTTGCGCACTTCCATCCCGTTATTTTCAACTAAAATAGCACCATTACAGGCGATACTAGAGAATGTCTATACTAGAGCAAAGGGGAAGAGAACTAAGAGAGCCGTGGATAAAGTAGAATTAGACGAGATTGGATAGACAGACGAACATGTCAAGGTTTTCAATGATTGTAAAGCAGCTTTAAAAAATGCAGTCACTTTAGCTCACCCAAATGACGAGAAAAGACTTTGTCTATACACGGACGAATCATTGGAATTCTGGTCAGTGATGATTACACAAGTTCCACACGAAGACATGGGTAAAGCCCACATGGAACAACAACATGAACCTCTAGCGTTTTTGTCAGGAAAGTTTTCTGGAGCGCAGAGTCGTTGGTCCATTGTGGAGAAAGAAGCGTATGCCATAGTAAAGGCAAGTGAAAGGATGGGCTGGATGTTGCAGCGTTCTGAAGGCTTCAGTCTTTTAGCAGATCACAATAACTTGTTGTACATTTGCAATCCATACGGGTCCAACACGGGCATATCGGCTCACACAGCGTCCAAATTATTGAGGTGGGCATTAAAACTTGCTTCTTATAGGTACGTAATTGAGCATGTGACTGGAGAAGAAAACGTATGAACTGATATAATGACACGCTCGGCGGTACCAACCAAAAACAGAAACATGACACGCATTTCATCGTTGATCCCAGCCCCAATTGCGCCGTTTGAGGAAGAAAAATCCATGCGGCCAGATTCAAGTTGTATAAAAATAAGTCGAAAAGGGAAATATAGAGAAAAAGACGAACAAGTGACGGTTAAAAGATTATGTAACTTACAGAGATTAAGGTGGTCCTCTTTGGATACCGGAAGCAGATAAGAAACTGCAACTGAGACTATGCATCATTGCCCACATGGGGGCAGGAGGACATCGTAGTGCGACAACAACGTACGAAAAATGGCGCAAGTTGTGACTTGGATAACAATGAAAAAGTATGTAAAATTTTTTGCCAATCTTGCATTCATTGTTTATCCACACAAGGTGGTAATCGTACTCCGAGACCATTGGGAGAAGCATTGCACGCAAATGAACCGAATGAAGTCTTGCACTTTGATTTTCTATTCATGGGACCCGCCGTGCCAGGCGATAAATATATCCTTTTGATGAAGGATGATTTGTCCGGGTATGTATGGTTACATCCGTCGACGGCAGCAGATACGGAGGCGACGGTGGAAGGATTATTAATTTGGTTCTCAACTTTTAGAGTGGCGTGAATGTGGGTATCTGACCAAGGCTCCCATTTTAAAAATGTCGTTATAGATGAGTTAAGACAGGAGTTACGAGTAAATCATCATTTTACGACGGCATACACGCCGCGGGAAAATGGGACAGTGGAACGAGGCTGTTGTGAAGTTTTGCTAACAACTCGTGCCCTCTTGTCTGAATTTAAATTGCAGAGTCATCAATGGCCAAGTTTGGTGAAGTTGATACAGACAATTATCAACCATTCACCATTAGCTCAAAGAGGCGGAGTGGCACCAATCACTTTCATCACAGGCATAAAAGTGGACTCGCCACTTTTAGTCATCCAAGAAGAAACATCACCACAGCCGAAGTCGTTGGAATGGATTCGTGGACAACAGTTGGTAAAAATTGACCAAATTCAACAAGCCATGGATGAAATACATAAGCGCACCAGCAGCAGCGCCTCGATTAAACGACAAAATACACGAGAAAAACAATAACAAGAAGGCATCACGATGATGACGTTCGAAAAAGGTGATGATGTGTTGGTAGCAAAAAGAGGATTCTTAAATGGAGAAAAACTTACCTTAAGATGGCATGGCCCGAGATGTGTCTTGAACGTCGTATCGGATTTGTTATATGACATTGAATACATACGCGACGGGACTATAGCTACAGTTCATGCCAGTAGATTACGTTTATATTAAGACAAACGATTGTACAGTACGGAAGAGCTCCTCGCTCATATCGCACACTCAGAGCAAAAATTTGTAGTCCAGAAAGTCGCAGATGTCCGATACAATGAGGAAGAAAAACGCTATATGGCGTAACACTCACTACTGCACTTGCACCTCATATGAAGTGCAACTGCAGTGGTGAGGGTTCGACGAGATTGAAAACACGTGGGAACCGCTGGTACAATTGCTGGAGGATGTCACGCACCTCGTGCGTTCGTTTTCATGAAGAAGAAAACAAACTTGGCAAGACGTGCAGAAGCTTCACTCGGCATCACATCACCATAAAACTTTTGGTACTGTTAAGGGCAGTTTCCCCGGTGATCCCTCCTTGTCCCTTTTTACCCCTTATCTGGACCTAAATTGCTCTAATCCATGAGTACGAAGTTTCGTCAAAGTAGCCTTCTGGTGGTTGTTTTAATACACTATTCTTTCTCCTAAATGTGGCGATGTATCGATACTTACCTCTTTAAATGGATATGAAGGTCAGTTGGTTTACTGACGATAAGTCGCTCTTTTCTCCTTCGGCTACTTTGTAACCAACGTGTGGAGTCCGAGCTAGTGACTAGGATGTCGCTCCATG
>JAULBU010061259.1:0-11540 GCA_032358235.1 Odonthalia washingtoniensis | reverse complement strand
GGACCCTGCGGGTATTGCTTATGTAGGTTTACGTGAAACGTTTGACGCAGACCCCATTCCTATTCTCACGTTCATGTCACACCCTTCCCACAGTTACTCTGAGCCAGATGCTGCCGATAACCAACAACACGACTTCGCCATCGCTATTCTCGAGCAGGACCCCACCGGCACTCAGATGAAAGCAAGTGTGAATGCTGGTATCCCAGTAGACGCTACTTTCGTCCGTGTAGCATGCTACGGTACGACGAACAAAGGCGTATCTTCATAGAACTTTCACATTGTGCTCTATCAAGTGGTTGTACCCATGTATTGATCGTAAGCATGTACATCAATCTATATAGCGTAGAGATAACGTACTAACTCACACTTGCAAGTGTGTGCAGTTTTGTTGTTGACTAGAAATGTTTCTTAAAACTTGAAACGGGAGACAGAGATGTTCACCACCAAGTCAAAATACGTTGTCATTTCAATAATGTTATTTGTCCGAAGCAAACATGTTTGGCATGTTCGCAGTGTGATGCTAGTTTCTTCATTGCTCATACAGAATGCTGCAGGAAGTATAAAACATTATTCATTTCAGACCATTGCCTGGTTATGAACTAATTCTTTTCTTCTTTACGACCTTTTGTTTGCTTTGATTTTTACATTTTTTTATCGTCTCGCTCTCGTTTGTTCCCCAAGTTTTAGAGGTACTGCTATTGAGTAATATGGAAACTGCCTTCCTTACACCTGAAGTTGTCTTGTTGGATTAAAATTCATAATAATGGTGCGAACTTCGTTTTTCAATTGAATTGTTCATGATTTTCTGAATTTTAATTATGATGTTTTTGGAATAGCAGCGATTTACTGTCCCCCGCCCCCAGTTATTTTGAGAGATTGCATCTGTAAAGAAGAATCAGATTACTTTCTGTTGCTGTTCTATTGTAATTTATTTGAAGCATCATTTTAGAAATACTCATTGTGTCGACACCGACACCGATTCCAATTTTGATTTGCTACGCTTATCTTGTTGATACATCGCATAGTACATTTATTTTTCGTGATAGTTCTCTCTGAGCTCATACAGAGTGCTAGAAGCAACCACAAATAATTTAACTTAAAAAACTGCAGTTGTTACAGGGTCATACAGTCATAAAAGAACCGTTATAGGTTTTTAATCGTACTGCATTATGAGATAGAAATGCATTGGCTTTCCTCTGTTTTGAGTAGTGCCACGACATTTTCTTGGCACAACTGAAATGTATAGTAGAGGTAAGTCAATAAATGTGTAGCTAGCTCACGATTGAGAGAAGCCGACTTCAGTGTTGCTTCAGACACAATTGACTTTTAATTTCATGATTCTAGAACGCAGATGGAAGGCATGAGCCAGGGTCATACAGTAAGAGTAATGTTTATTTTGAACAACACTAACTAGTTGTTTTTTAAAATATTTAAAAATAAACACCAGTTACTCTCAACGATAAAACTTGGAAGGTCTTTGTTCCGTATTTTTAAAAAAGGTCATTAAATAACCTGGTTGGTCTATAGTCAAAACTCTTTACCTTCCAGGAAGTGGCATATGCGTAAAGGCTTGAACTATTTTTAGGAATAACAAAATGACCATCTGATGAAAATTTCGAATCGTTTTTGCTGAAATAATAGTTGAATTGTTAAAAAAGTAGTTATTTTTACTTGATATTCGTTACAAGATCCTCATTTAACTGACAAATTTGGGGTAGCCTCCGTCCCCACTGTTGTTCCTGCGATTACTATTTATATAATTTTTCCCGAGATATTCGGTATTTAAATCATTTCAGTCAAGGTAGACGATCAATTCCTTTGAAGAAGAAAAGTATCTTATCTTAGATAAAGAAAACTGTATCCTTTTCGTCAATTTGAAAACAAACCCAAGAACAACATGCATAAATCTCCATCTATTATCAACGGAGCTCGCAAGACAGAAGAAAGTATGAATTATGTTCCAACAAATAGCATCAATCATCATTTTTACCCTTCAACTACAAATTTACAGAAAGAACTTTTTCAAGAAATTCATCACAGCCAAGGCCATTCTTCAAATTTTCATATTCAGAATGGCCAGAATTATCAGAAAGTGTTTGATATCAGAGGCTCCCAACCACATCCGTCCATTCATAATCACAATCACTTGAACGCTGTGCAAGCGATTAATGACAGTCGCAGAAGTTATGTTCCTTTCGAGAGAAGTCAGATACCCAATCACTATTACTTAAGCCAACAAATTCCAAATTTTAGTCCTCAGTACCAACAAACTTTAGGTGCATCAAGTGCTGGACACCACCTATGTCCAAAAGAAAAACAACCCAGAGGTTCTTCAGATCGTACGTTTCCATTTTTCTTTAATAATGTTAACAATGCAGTATCATTTGATGTAAATGGCAGTAATAATGGTAATACCAAGTCTACTGTGGATGGCATTCACAATTCAATAAGTAATCAAAACATACAATGGTCAGGTTTACCAATGCTTCCAAGTATGCCTCAAAACCAGCTTTCAGTTATACATCAAGGTACTATGTACCAGTATGCGAATAAAAGGCAGCAGGATAAATCGAAGGGAATCAAACAGGAGCAGAGTAATGGCGAAGGAAATGAACATTTGTATTACTTCGGCACTGATTCAATCCTCCCTTCTGCAAACTGTTCATTTTCAGCACAATCATCTTCATTTTATGACGGTATCAGCGATGAAGAATTTGGCCTTCGTCTTGAAGCGATTACAAAAGTCATAAGAGGCAGGAATTTGCATAGGAAAGTGTCGAGAAGACGTCATCGAAAATTGGAAGAACTCGAAACTGAATTGGACAAGGCTCTGATGATTGTAAAAGACTTGTTCAACATGACCAAGTCGTTGTACAGAACGAACAAGCACCTTCAGGGTGTAAAAAACAAAACAAAAACAAAACATGGAAAATGAAGCGATTTTATTCAAATGATTTCCATGAGGTTTCACTACATTCCAAACAGGCTTCTTGGCAATGAAGAACGATAGTGAGAAAATAAAAAGTAATTTGTTTCAATTAGTATTGAATATTAATAAAAGCACAAATATTTGGGAACACAGATTTGAGACGATAATACGAGTCCAGAGAATAATACGATACTCATTGTGTACTCATTGTCACATTTAAACTCTCCGAAAGTTATCGCCAATATTGGATTTTCACAACATTTCGACTGCTATAATTTTCCAGTAAGCTATTCATAAAAATGTTCTTTTCTCAGATGAGACGGAAAAATTGCCATATCGATTAACAGTACCTCGCCGTGAATTTCACGGTCACGATGAAAACACAGACAACAACAAAAGAACCAAAACCTGTTCCTACAGTAAAAAAAGAGCACATAGAATTTTTATATCGGCTGCTGGAGAACATTTTGCATGCTTTTCAGCGTTGATCGAACGTAGCAGTGCAATATGTAATACGTCAGCAAAAAGTTACACTTAAAGTACCACATTAAATTATTACCATTTTTCATGTACTCGAAGAAGCTTTTCGAATAGTCAAGAACACCATTTCAGAAGGGTGACGAGCACTTTAGAGAAGCGATTTGAAGTTGAAAGACGGAAAGTAAGAGTCAGTGTTCCACCCTTCTATTCATATCTTGTATCCCTCTAAAGTACGTGTAAGAGGGTACACGGTACGATATGAGAGAAACCTTCCACGAGAAGGGATATATGAGGCTTGTGTTGATTTTTAACGACTTCACTTCAACCGTTTCGGTTTGAACCCACCATCGATATTTATTCCGACTTTTCTTGTGTTAGTGACAGTTTTATCGACAGTCAAACGACCCCTCCTTCTCGGGTCCGTTCCTGTTACTGACTGACTTCATGGCCAAAGAGCGTAAATATGCTTACAGTACTGACGGGTGCCTTCACATTAGAGCTGTTGTACCGTTAAATGCTAGCGGAAGACATGCACAACAGCCGTACTCAAACAGAAGTTACAAAGAGGCGGATTTAACACGTTCGTGCTTGACTAAACCTAAAACAATTTTCAAGAGCATCAATTTTGCAGCTCAAAATGTTTTGAGCTGCAAAATTGATGAGACGCCCTAAGATTTTCAAACAATTGACTGGACCTGCACTAGTGGCCTCGATTGCAGTATCTGGATGATCCGAAGAACATGGTGAAAACAAAGAATGACGAAGAAGGGACATGATTGTCACTACATGATGAGCTGGTGGGAGCATCACCGCGGCTAGACGTGTTGTTGTATCATTTTGTTGAGATGGAGATTGATGTGGTTCAAATTCGGGTCGTTAAGACGAAGCATGGAAACGGAAAAACAAGTATACCGTTCAGATATACAGACAATTTGCTTGCAGAGATTTCCTCGGCCCTTACAAGCATATTTATATGTAGCATGTGCTGATTGCTCTGCGGTGTACGGAAATGAAATGGTATGGCACGTCCACTGATTCAAGCCACATATGAATGAAGGGAAGATGGAGGATTGAATGGCTGAGTACATGAGATTTGAAGAGAGAGAGAGAGGAGGAGGTGAAATGTGTACTTTGCGATACCGGGGTATGAATAGCACAGCAAGATTCTGCCATCATGAAGTGTGATAAGTCACCGTTCTTCTTGATTAGAGCCAGCGATAAGAGCACTGCATGGAATTGAACTCAGTGCGATGTTGTGATTGTATTTGACGTCTCACCTTGTGCTACAAGAGATCATCATCAGAAAAAGATAAGCATAATTTTCATTGTGAAAATTGTATGATTGGATGGATTCGGTTTTTTAAATTTTGTAAAACACCTTTGGATGCATTCTGCCGAAGAATCCCTTGAAGAGACGATAGCTATTAAAAAACGAGTGTACAGTAGCTTTTAATAATAGTGCTAGTGACAAAGGTAGTACAATCTCCCTTCTAGTTAGACTCGGGCGTGAATGGTAAGATGGAGCATGGGATTGTTGATATGATGGTGCGAGGTATAGACAGTATAATGACACGTGTGGGACAATATGAGTGTAGATATGTAGAGAGAAAATAAGTGAGCGTACCATCAAAAGTGGAATTTGCGATCAGACGAAGAAAGAGAGTGAGGCGAAATAAAGCAATGGATGTTCGTACCAGTACGAATAATGGTAGGCTGATTTATGATGTGGTACCAGTACCTATTGGTGAATTGTTGGTGAATTGTGTAATTGTCTCATGTTAGTGAATTGTGTTTATAGTCTTTACTTACTTGAATTGAGCTATAGTATTCTCGCAAGAATATGGAGAAAGAATTTAGATAGGCTATGAAAAGCCCATACGAGAATAGCTCAAATGTCTGAACTCCTATCATTCCTGAGGACCGAAGAATACTGGGACATAGATATAAGGGTAGAGTTTCTGGCTACCTGAGTAAAATCATTGTACTAATTGGGAGTTATCACAATAGGTTCCGGGCTAAATTATCTGCAGGACTGCAGCTGTCCTACCATTCCATTTTTACCATCCCGATTACGGATGACGTTATGGAGCCATGAAGAATAGTTTCGACCTGCACCAGTTGACGGTCCGAAGTAAAACACG
This sequence comes from Odonthalia washingtoniensis, assembly GCA_032358235.1. Taxonomy (NCBI): domain Eukaryota; phylum Rhodophyta; class Florideophyceae; order Ceramiales; family Rhodomelaceae; genus Odonthalia; species Odonthalia washingtoniensis. The sequence goes on along the minus strand of JAULBU010061259.1, from coordinate 5,990 downwards.
AGGAACTACTACCTCTAGAGCAACAAGTTGAAGGAAATGCTGGGTGGGTGCTGGATGTGGATATACGCCAACGAGGCACAAAGAGTGCCGACAAAAGCAACTGAAAAGGCTCAGTACGATTAAAATAGAGACCAATGTAGTGAAATTCCCTTCGGAAAATAAAGAAGGAAAATTCCAGTAAGGATAATCGGAGTCCTCGTTCCAAGGTAGGTCGTGTGGGAAGTGCACTCTAACAAAAAGGGGAGGTATGATGATAATTTCATAAGTAGGTGGCTGTAGTCCCTGTGCTCGTAAGAAACCAGTACGGTTGATAGACGACGTAGGTCGGATGGTCAAAATGTTCACGAAAACGAAAATAACACGATAGTACAAAGCCTACTCTGGGAGGAGGGATGTGGTTGGAGCTATTACTGAAGTTGAAAAGGCTAACTATCTCCGATTAGGAATCAAAATTGTAAGGAGGAGCAGTTGACTAACGATGGAGTAACGGAAGTTCTACCAGAGCCCAAGGAGCTTTGTAAATCGCGACGAATTCCAGTTTGGGGGTAGATGGAGTCTGATAAACACTTGTATTTACTAGAATGGAAGAGAGGAACATGTAAAAAGCTCTTGAATTAGGCTCCACATGCTGCCTAATGACAGAGAAACGTATTGTACAAGATGGCGCAACGAGAGGCACCGATGCAGTGTAATAGCCAAAAATATCCTAAATACACATGGAAATTTTAGAAGGCTGTCCCAAATATGTAGTTCTATAGAAAGAAAAACATGACAAAAGCCACTAAAATTACACATGTCCCAAACCAAATTACATCAGATGACCTACTATTCAAGAGCAAGTCACCTTGTCTCGGCACTGAAAATGTTCTATTGGTAGTTACTTCATTCCAATCCTCGAATTGGTCGAGAAAATTGAATAATTCGAGCGATTTTCCACCTTTTCGTGTCTTATCTTCCTCCCGTGACTTGACGTTCGTCCATTACTGGAGTTGCTCCGTACGTTTTGTAACTTTAACGACCATCAGTGGTGTGGATCCCTCAACTGGACATGTAGAGTCAGAAGTGAAAGTCGTATGGAAAAAGGTAACTGTGTTTTTTTATTTTTGTGAACAATCTATTGTTGTCCTATTTATAGATATTTGACATCTAGCTACGTCTCACCGTGGAGTTCACTAGTGTCAATTCAATCAACATAAACTCAGTACAGTAGAATCAATCAATTCAACATACATCCATATCTCACAGTAAATTCAGCACACTGTAAGCAATTGCATACACTGTAAGCACCCCACATTTTTATAATTTCCGGTTTTAGGCCGTTTCTCCTCATATGATTGCATTCAGTCGGGAGCTGGACCTCGTTCCCAATCTTGGAAATCAAGATAATGTGGACGGGTAACTTGGTCTCTTACGTGTGATCTATCGCATGGATTTCAACCAACTGACGCTCATGTGGCGTGCACGCGGGAAGTAGTAAGACGAAAATTAACCCGGGATAGTTGGTCCCAGGGCTGACTGGTTGTATTGTGATCCCTTCGCTCGTCTTGCTATTGGCGCAGCAGAAGTGAATAGTGTTTCTGCTCGGTAGCGTGCGCCGATTTCTAGGGGTCACCCGTTGAGTTTCAACTTTGACAATGTTCCACATTGTTGGGTTGGTACTGCTGCCGGTAATAACCGTAATGGGGGTAATGAACGTATCCCGGAGAGCGATGTTGGTTGTTGGGATAACGACGATGCCGAGATGGAGGAAGCTGATCGTTCCGTTTACTCGTATGGGGGATCATCCGGGGATCGCGGCCCTGTGTATGTCTGTGCTGGTACTGCTTCGGCAGTTTTTTCTAATCGTCCTTCAGCGACTGGGAGTGTTGGTCTGACTATGATACTAGAGTGGTCAGGCAGTTCCTCCGTGAGGCTGGGGTTGACGATCGTTACCGTATCGGGAGTTGGGTTGAGTTACGTGGTTATCTCTGCGGTCGTCTTTCTTAGATTTAATCTAGTTTGTTTGTTTTGGTCACGTTTTTAATTCGTGTCAGCTATTGCGCTACACCTTTTAGAGGTTGTTGTTTAGTGTTTTTGTCGATTCATAACCAGATATATTTATCCGTCTTGCGTATTTCATTTCCACTTGTCCGGGAGATGTATTGTTCCGACGCTTATGAGGTAGCGGTAAGTTTTGTCGATCTCAACCATGATTGGGTTATTCAGTGTGTACTGCTGAGGGGAGGACCACTAGTGTAGTGTTGACGGTTCCAGAAATTGCATCTGTTAGGTTGAAAGTTGAAAATGCCGAAAAGTCGTGAGTCGCTGATCCCCCATTACGGTGGGCTGTGTGATGTTGAGTTGCAGTCTGCGTCTGTTGCGGGTGGTTTGTTCGTTCGGCGTTGTCGCCGATGTTGTCGTTTTGCCGCTATGCGGTGAGTTGTATTTATTTCGGAATTTGTTGTACACGTGGGAAAAATATTTTTGTTACACGTGTAATCCAATGTGACGTCTAAACAATATCGTCTATATTACCGATGTGAATGACATTGTTACATCCACGATGGCGCTATTGTCCAACAAACACTGGAATCCAAGTCCCAGGATCTGTTTTGTTTGTTTTTTTGTTATTTTTTGTCGGTAGTCTGTGTGATGTTGGGTTGGAGTCTGCGTCTGGAGTCTGCGTCTGTTGCCGATGTTTGTTCCTCCGGTGTTGTCGCCGTTGTTATCGTTTTACCGCCATGCAGTGAGTTGTATTCATTTCACAATTTCTTGTACACATGGACCAAAAAGTGTTTTTGTGACACATGTATACCCATTTGACCGTTTTGAAAATAACGTCTATATTATCGATGTGAATGACATTGTAACATGCACGATGGCGCTACTGTGTGAAGAACTCTCAAATCCAGGTCCAATTGCATTGCTAGCTTTTCTCATGTTTTTCATGTTTTTTGTGCATTATCATGTTCTTTGTTTAAAGTTCTGGTCACCAGTTTTGGGGATTATTTAGATTGATTCTATCCGGCGATTTAGTTGTTAATATCGACCGCCAGCTCAATCTTCTTCATTTTTATAGTAGCTCACTAACTTGTTCCTCCGGAGGTATCTGATGGGTTCCCAGGTATCTTCAGCCGGTGTGTAGCCGTACCATCGGTCTTGGTAAGTTAACTCTCCAATTTTTGCGTTTGGGTGCTGTTTTCCAGTGTTGGTGCCGTGGTCCACTATCCGTTTGATGACGTATTCTTTTGTTTTTTCCGACTGTTTGTCTTTCTTCACTATCTCATAGTGTCGGTCTGTTTCTCCCAGAGTGGTCTGGTAATCATCGGTTGTTCCGAGTAGCTGTTATAGTCTTATATGTTTTTGGTTCAGCTTTCATTCTCCTGTTCGGGTTCAAGGTCGTCGTTTTCATTCTGTTCTTCGTTTGAGGGAGTTTTGTAGTCGTTAAGGACGTTATGGTTTTCGTTACCATCCAGAGGCATGTCTATTGAATGGAATAGTGGTACAATAGCGGCTACCAAAAAGGCTAATCAATCGGTTGGAAAATAGCAATAAGCCAAACAAAGAATATAAAGTTAAAGAGTCTACAAAGGAAGATTCGCTAACTGAATAAATGGAAAGAAAGGTCTGTATAATGGGCCAAGTTACCAACGTCCCAATGAAATTAAGAACTTCCGCAAACGAAGGATAGAGGATATTTTAAGTATTCTGAAGGACTTCTAATTGTCTCCCAACGTCGACAGATATTCGCTAACTTATCTTTTGCTTGTACGAGTTGGATTTTAGCCTAACGTATGCGTGGTGGATTTGAGTTTCCACGTCATCCGATTGTGAGTCTGTGTTTCAACTTCGCCGGGGTTTGCTGAAAGCTGGGGGGTTCTGGTTATTCAGTTATGTCTATCTCTTTCTTTTTATTTTTATGCTCGATCCGGATGTGGTATTTATACCAACGCCGAGATCGATCTGATTGGTTTTGATAACTATATAAAAATTCCATGGTTAGTAATTATAACTGTGGAATTCAAATTAAATGTTTACAAATCGCCAAATAGTGAAAAGACTCGATAAATGCATGGTAGTTGCATAAACCCCATTCAATCACACGAATGAATCGAATGAATCTATTCACCGATTCGACAATAATTTTCGGTTGTTGTCCTCCTCCGGAGTCCGGTATGACTTCGGAGTCAATTATTTGTCCGTCAGTGGACGTAAGGATTGTTGAAGTTTCTGTAGAGTGCGTGGCTCGGGTGCTAGGACTACAAGTGATCGTGAAACTCTCTGAACCGACCTGGCAAGTCGTTTTATTACAACTGTATTTCCTGTCAAATCATTAACCTTATATGGGCCATCAGCTACTGCAGCCAGTTTATGGAGTTGTTCCCGTTCATTCCGTCGTTCGAAGCTTAAGAATACCCAGTAGCCTGGTAAGATTTTCTCCACCTGTAGCCTTAAAAGGGCGTCGTAGTTACGTTTGTAACAATCCTGTACCGGGTCTAGCTTCCCCTACGTCTTACAAAGCGCCGTTTCCAACCATGTCTTCCAGATGTCCCTGGTCTTCTTTGGAACTTGTGATCTTGAGGATTATGCTTTCAGCGCCAATGCTGGAGGGTAGTGTGATAATACCAGTTTTAACGGTGCCAGTGCTGTTGAATTGTGTGGTTGGAAATTATAGGTGTATGTTAGCACACCCTTATAGACGTCCAAATCTTTGGGGTGATCCTCAAGTAGCTGCGTATCGCGGAATTTATCATACGGTTGTATCTTTCGACTTGTCCATTCGTTTGGGCATGGTAGGTTGTGGTGAAGAAGTTATGTATTTTCAGGATCTGACAAACATCCTGGAAGAACTTGGCAGTTAAGCATCCTCCGTTATCGGAGTTTAGTTCCTTTGGGGTCCCATAGTTGAAGACCCATTTCTTCACGAGGTGCTTAGCCACTTCGGTTGCTAACAATAAATTCATGGGAACAATCTTGGTTATTTTCGTGAAGCGGTCTGGTATTACTAGTATATACTCGTTGCCGTGTGCGGCTTTGATGAGTTCACCGAAAACGTCGATGGAGACAGATTACAGTGATGCTTCTGCCGGAAATAGTGGAAGTTCCGTTGCTTTATTAGGCAGTTTAATGCGGTTACGGGTACAATTTGGACATCACTATGCAGTTGTGTAGCAATTGACTGCATATGCAGGCCAGTAAAAATGACGGTGTATTGTCTGGTATAGTTTTCTGCTCCCTGGGTGACCGACGAGTCTGGCGTAATGGCGTATGTGCGATAATCTTGCATTAAGGCATGAGAGATGACTTTTTCATGTCTATTCTCAGCTTTATGGATGATTAATCCGTCGTCGTTGAAGCCGAAGGCTATCACAAACCCCTCATCAAATTTTTGACGTATGGTTTGACAGAAGGCTTCCGATTGATCAGATCCTCTAGGGAGATTTGTTGAAATAACGGGTCCGATTTTGTTGGACCGGTAAGGTGGCGCACACCGCGCAGGCGGGGAAGTCATCCAGATCGTTGTCATACAGTTGGTAATTGTCATCCGTCATTTCGCAATTTCTTTCTTGTACACGTAAAACAAAAAGTTTCCCTACACGTGTATTGCCATCGTGTGTATGGGCGTATTGAGTGACAAGAAGGAGGTCTCCTGGTTAGTGTGATTATCCCCTTGAATGGTGAATGTCGGGAGGCCTCAGCGTCGTCCGCAATTGCTTCGGCAGATTCTCGAAGGCGAAATAATGCGTCTGAATGCATGTTAACCTTACCAATTTGGTACTGTATGAGGAAATCGAATTCAGCTAGTTGTAACCGCCATCGCATGAGTGTGCCTGATGGGTCAGTAATTTTTAGCAACCAGCCAAGCGCTGCATGTTTTGTGTAAAATATGAACTCTCATAAAGAATGTATGGAAGGAGAATATTTGGATCCCATAAGGCGGAGAGACATTCTAGTTTTGTTGAAGAACATCCCTTCTCGGCTTGGTTAAATGAATGGGACCAATAATCGAT
>JAULBU010061248.1:0-11542 GCA_032358235.1 Odonthalia washingtoniensis | reverse complement strand
CCCTTTCAGCTCTTCAATGTTGGCATTCATGACATACAGAAATTGTATTGCTGGTGGCTTTCCTGCATTCCTCTCTGATATTTTGGTATTGCTGGTGGTCATACACGCACTACTGTAATCATTGTCTTCATAAAATTGGATTAAAAGGTGGTGAAATCAATGACCAAACTTGGGCCCACATTATTTTTTATGAATAATTGTCGCAACTGCACGTAACTAAAAAACACTGAATGTCGGGCTTTCATAAAATTACCAGTTTTTGATAAAATGAATGGCCAGGGGAAAACTACGATGTTTGAATGTCCATTCTACGAATGGTCCAGTGCGGACGTTCATATCGATAAAATGAATGAATGGTTCTCTGGCAAATCCGTACACTTTCACCGCTTGGAAGTAGGCATTCATTCCCGGAAACACAGACGATTCGCGATAGATGAACAAACAGGAATTGTTGTCGGTAAAGATGATTATCTTCCAATAGATTTGCGTCACGACTATCAAGATATACCAAATCTGAATATTACAACATTGGACGACATGCAATACCAAAATTTGTCAAATCATCATGATGCACAACCTGATAAGACAAACAAAAATTTGTAAGAGAGCGATGAAACTTATACAAATTACCTCGAGGAACAACTAGATCAGACACATAGAAATATGAATGGATGAAGGTGTGACAAATCAGTCGAGCATCGAGCAGGTTGATCAGGGGTCAAAAACATGTTCCCGTGAGAAAATTGGCATAAGAAAAAAGTTGCGACGTCGCACGTTTCTGAAAACAAACAAGCAAACTTTCCCCGCTATTATCACTTCATATGGAAGAGCACAATTTACACAGCTTCAGTATGGTCAATTATTCTTTCTAAACGCCGTCTTCAGTGGAGATGATTCAACTACTTCAAAACTGCCAGGGTGAACAACGGTGCGGAAGTTCCTCTGGCCATTCTTTACGTCCGAACTATTCGTACGATCATCTGTATAAAATCTGCCATTGACCTCTAGATTTATAGTACCAACAAAAAAAATAAATGTTTCTGACAATGAAGTTCTAGGATCACAAAAACAAAAGACGCGTCGAACTGTTGTCGTATTATCAAGCGAATGGGTAAAAATTGATGTTGCCACTCTTCCAATCAACCGCAATATGTATTCTGGATGGGAAGACGAAGAGTTAAGAGAGCTGAGCGTGGAGGATAGCCCCATTGTGAGATGCCCTGAGGTACTTGTCACCAGAAACAAGCTTTTGTGAGTGAATATAAACACGTTAGAGAAGCCAGTTTATGTTGGTGACATAATTGCATTAGATTGCGTGGAGGAGTCTCTCATTGGCGGTGAAAGCGTGATGGAATATGGATGGGAAAAGTAAACAGGTAATGACTAACGAGACAGTATGAATTCATTTTTCCGTAGTATTGTTAGTCTAGTATGTTTTCATGGAGAGGAGGAACAGGTCGTGTGTACAATGAACATTGAACGTCTAGGAGTTTCCAGAATATGGACGTTGCTGATAGCCATATCACTTCATATTTTGATAGACAATTTAGACACTCCAAAATTGATTCACTTAACTGTCACCAACCATCTTTCTGTATTATATATCTTGGAAACATATGCATAGTACTCCAACTAACGAAAATCTGTACCGATCTCACTTCTCGATGTGTGATTTTCAATCGGTTCTGGAAGTCCCTGAACAGACCATCGCCAGATTTTTCCCTATGGTTCAGAGGTGAAAAGGGATTTCCAAAATGCAGGTAAATTCTAAATGGGTTACCAGTGATGGTCGAGAAGCATATGGGAAACAGAACGGATCGGTTCACATCTGTATCAGACACCGATACACATATTGCAGCTTTGCAGAACGGTGAACCCTACATTGTATATAGCATGCTATTTTACTGTCACGACTTCAACCCACGATCTCTGTTGTTCCATCGTGGTTCTATGGGTGGTTTCTACATGGTTCCATTGGGTTTCTATCCACGAAAAAGACGTGTACTGTCATCCGCCCGAGAAATTGCTTCGACACCGCCAGGACTTGGTACGAACCACGTGCTTGATATCATCATCAAAGATATCATCGAAGGAACGATTAAGTGGTTCAAAGGTGTCGACGCTACCGGAAAGGTTACGATATTCCTTGACTTCACTGTACTTGTTGGTGATTATCCTGCATATTCTGGTGTACTTGATGTCATGTCACATGCATCCAAGGCACTGTACGCTTCGGCATAGAAGGGTTTCGAGGTTATCAAATTTTTTATACGCCACAGATCCAAACTCCACGTATTCATCGTTCAAAAGTGGAAATAACAGGACAGTTTCTTTACGTTGCAATGTAATCTCAAAAATGAAGCTAAATGGCTCGGTATGAAACCGTTTGTGGAGGAGCTGTTTTAGGAAGCATTCCAGTGTCCATTGGTTAAGTTGAGTGTTGCAATGAGGAAGTTGAATGAACTGATTACATTGTCTTCTGATGGTTTGAGAGTGGTTGGAGGATTCTTCGACGCCTATTTTAACAACTCCATTGCACCAGATAATTTATTGGCTGCACTGGAGCAAATCCGTTGGAGGATATGATCTCACAACTGCCCCATAGAGAAGCAAAGATAAAGTCGTATATTGAGCCTTGCATATCCCCCAAACGCATATACTCCGAATCATAATCTTCTATGTACAACTGTGAGACAGGAAAGGTGTTTTTCATGAGCACGTCTGCAGTGTATAGTATGCTGCTCGTAGCACCTTTCAATTTCCATTCATTATCACTGGCAGATTCAACTCCTACAATTAATTTTATATCTAAACTAAGTCAAATCATTTCGAATACCTTTCGGTGGCCTGCTATTTCCACTGATGGAGTCCAATCTGTTCAGTACGTCCATGGGACGGATCTTTCATCGTACTACAAATATTTGCGTACCAAAGCGATCGAATAATTGAATGAATTTTTAAGTTTATGTTCAGCGCATCAGAGTTGAAGAGTTTCATTAACGGGCCTAACGTCCATCGTTTACTTGAGCTCTATGTTCACACTGTGCCAACATTTGAACATGCAAATTTTGTTGCAGAGATGGTGTTGGAGGGGGCTCACCAATCTTTAAAAGTAGTTCTTACCAACAAAACACACCTTGAAGCTCATAATTCTGCATTAAATCAAGTATTATGTAAGGATTGGCTCACGGTAATAGCAGACTCGTGGCACATGGTGGGAAACACTGATTATAATTTCAATCTGCTTTCAATGAGGACATTGTGATTGTTGTTATTTGGAACTAAGGCAACATAGCTGCAGGTCACAGATTATTTGGAGGATAATATCCTTATATCAGAGATTAATGACTTCATTTGTGAAACCCTTCAAATCCCCATCGGATAAAAGTTGTTTACGTCGTACGGCACGAATGCGGTTTCTTGGAAAGATGAGGATGAGTGGATTGGAATCAGCTATGTGAAAAACAATTTGAGGACGAGACAGAATACATGATTAGTCGATTAATCCTGAGATCGGCTATGTGCATGTTTGGGGTGTCTTGCTGCCAATGTAATAGAGTCGCAACAACCGCAGGTGTCTATTAAAGCGGTGTTTAAGAAGAAGGGTTCAGTGCAGTTGGGAATTTATGGTCAACACACCATACGTGTCGGTGACGTTGTTGAAACATTTGTGTCTGCTGAAGAACTGGGACATGTCATTATCGAACCGAGAATAGATGGAGTTTGATCAAAGGAAGCTTTCTTCGTCAGATTGTTGATAGGGTCTGATGATTCCGTAATATGGTCTTTTGCCACTACAATGATATAAGTTTCTGATAGTGGTTATAAGTTGGTAAGCGCAGATGCTGCGCATCGCAAACTTCTTCTTTTCCTTCACCTATTACAAAGGTACACGCAGTACATGCATGTGAGTTGGACGGCATGGGATGTAAAATTGACGTCATTGAAAATACGGTGACGAACGTGCTGTGTCTGGAAAATATGGGTACGTACCACTTAACTAGACGAAAAATGGATATCCTCCACCAATTACATGAAGACATACGTCATGGTACATATTCGTTAATGACATGTATTCATGCAACTCATATTTCTAGTGAGCATTCAGTGCGGTTAATGAATTAGATGATTTAATACGAGGGGTAAATTCGACGTCATCTGACGGTTCTCATCGTGGTCGTGACAGGCATGGAAAATTAAGACTTTTTCTGTACACAACTCATGGATCCCTCGCTAAATACTTGAACATTTTCATGCGAGGTTTCAAAGAAAATTCAACCGAACGCAATGTAGATTTCCATTAGCAATGAATAATTACAAAAAAATTACAATTAAATGTTCCACAAGATAATGGGTTTTAATTTGGACCTAGATTCGACGAATACTTGTTTACGTTGGATACCACACTCATTCTTCAATTTTTCATGAAACATCCCTTAGAAATAATGTTATATCAGCAAATTACTGTCCAATCGAGCCAGTAGCCTTCATGTTTTGGTGTATTTCTTTAATAAAACAAAAGAAACGGAGGAAAACGGGGGGTCAGAGTTGAAGGTTCAGTGCAAGATGTATTCTACAACAAAATATCCGCAGTCCCTGGGAGTGCAGGTCGACCATCATCCTTCCACATTGAGGTGCTTTTGAGGATGGTACAGGCCGAAGGGTACGGTGGTATCCTTCTTTGTATCTGTGTTCGCAGCTTGTCGATTGGGCACGCGAGTCTCTCGTGCGAATCAGTTTACTCCTACCGTAGATGCTGACCTACTTAGTGCACTTTCTGGATTAGGCTTTCCCTTTCCTTATTGACGGGTAAGAATCAATGGTATGGTTGAGGTGATTCTGCCTTTTCGTAATTAAATGTCTGTAACTTTTTATTAATGATTATTTTTGTCTTTCAGGATAGGTATTATATACTCCTATTTTGAGTATGGTGTTGATGGAGTAACACATGTAAGAACTGGAATTTTTCAAAGCTATTCATTCCAATTAAAGTACAATCCTTCAAATTTAAGCCGATGCCTGATGGCTTATGCTCTTATCAGGTGTGCGTGACGCGACTTGTTACAGTGCCAATTGGTTTTCACCGTGACAGATTGTATTACCGTGAAATATTGTATCACCGTAACAGTACCATTTCTTTCACCTGTGTAATGATTTTTCACCTCTATAGTGCCGTAGTTTCTCACGTGCCATTAGTGTCCTCCTTTTTGCATTTCTGGGTACATTATTCTGTGTTTTGTCTCATAACTGTCGTTCGCACCATATTTCGGTCCTGCGTTGGTTTCCCTTGCTCCTTATCTGGACTGGTATGGAGTATATTTTGACTCATCGTTTTTCTTCTGTTTTAGTTTCACTCATCTCTCCGTCATCTGTCGGTCATCCTTTTCAAAATGACTTATTATCTTCTCCGCTTTTCATGCGTTGCATTCATCGTTGGTTTTTGAGCGTCCTCTTCGAGATGCTGTCAATATTTTATCATCCTGCGTTTTTCCTGCTTCATCGTTAGTTTTCTCATCGTCCGTTGTTTGCCTACATCATCGTACTACTATTATCTGTTATCATATCCTCATATTATTATTATTGTATCATATCGTTTATTATCTCATCATATTATATCATATCGTTATTATCTTACTATATATTTTTATCTTATCGTTCACTTCGTCTTCATCCATATTCTTTTATGATCACCTTTACCATATCGTCATATCATCACCTTTATTTATCATCACATTTGTTTATCATCACCCCTACCATATAATCGTACTACTATTATCTTTATCATTTATCAAATATACCATTCTGACCGTACGTTCACAGGAATGGTGTTGGCCTGTATCAATTTGACTCGCCTAATTTACACTCCAATCATTTCCATGCGTTTGAAACGGCCAAACCCTGTAGTTCAAGTAAAACTTTGTTACTCGTCATGATGTTCCATAATCGTGAAGTTCGAAATAGCATTGGTTTCGCCAATGGATCGGCTGGGTTTGGTGTACCGAGGATCCACGCGATTCGGTCGAGCTCTCCAATGTCGTAGCGTTGTCGAAGAGCCAGTAAGTCGATCCGGAGGCGTCGTTCGGCAGTCTGCCGTTCTTGGCGACTACGTTAAAAACGATTCTGCTGTCGAACATCGTTTCGTGGCGAACTTTACATCCAATAATTTCCTCGACGAGATCTTTGACCAGAAACGAGTAGTGGAAGCCCAAAACCGATTCTTCAACCTCAGCTGCCATGACCGATCGTTCTATGCGCTTACACTTGTTGCTGCCGTACTGCAAGAAGTTGCACTTTTGATTTTTTTCCACAATAAAACTCACTTAGCCCAGCTGGCTCTTCAATCCTTCCGCGTTTGCAAACCAGGAATCTGAGGGAAGCACGAGTCCGATGGTATCAAGTTGCAATAGTACATAGGACAAGCCTTTGTCTTTTGTTGCGTGTAATAATCTGTTTTTATTCGCTAATGATCTGTATTGTTCTGCGTAATGGGTTTGCTTCCAGGGGCTACCAGCTGTACTAGGGCACGGATGTAGGGCCGGACGTTTACGCCAATGTATTGAGCACGCGCTCTTTGGGATGTGAATTTTAGTTGGATGGTGGCTACTTTCACATTCTCGATCTTGTCCTTTTGTTTGATGATGTATCCCATTTTAGGGGCTGTCGTTATATCGGTTCTGCTGGAGCTGGTTGATTTGTTTGTGATTCGGGTACGAGGCTTGCAACGGACCGCCTTGGGATGCTGATGCTTCTTTGTGCATGAATTTTTTGGTGCCGAAACCAAGCGATTCGTTAACCTGAAGGAGAATGATTCCATCCAATGTGTTGCTGGATCGCCTGATGGGTACGCATGGATCGGCCTTTGATCATAACATGTATAGCGTTCCCAGATGGTGCGCGAGATATGTTATGTACAACTTCAGTCCGGACTTGAGGATTCCGTATAATGTTTTGCCAACTTTAAGTACGTATCTCTCGGGTAGTTCTAATTCAGATGGCGCTCTGGTATGTACCTCGCGCTCGATTTCGGCGTTGGATTTGATATACTCCTGAGTAAAGTCCCTCGTATATGGCTTCAACGATGGTGTTGAGGCGTCAATAGGTGATGTGATTCGCTGAGAGAAACACTGTACCGTAGGTGATTTAGTGGCGATTGATGTGGCGCCTTCATCTGAGTAGTTTTGAGCTACTAATCGGCTCTTCTTCTTAAGATAGTCCCCAACTCTCCTGATTTCATCGACAAATATTGATCCAGAAATACGTACTGAGCCTTTCATTCGAGATTCATGGATGTGCACGAAATTACCATCTTGAACTAATCCATCTAGCTTCTGCTTTCCTGATGTTGCGAACGCCTATTCTTCTTGATACCCTTTCTTGACTGGGACCTTTCGCGGCTTATTCCAAGTATGGCCTCAATAACTTCTCCTTCGATCATTCTGACCTCTTCAGCTTCATTAATTCTATTTCTTTCTCCTCTACTATGTACTACTAATCGTACTCTGTTCTGTTCTTGGGGTCTACCCATGGCCGTATGCAAGTTGATCTGAATATTATCCTTCCCCTGGTAAGCTGGACTACCACTGTCTTTCCTTCTGAGGAGATGAACTTATGTGGTCCTTCCCATTTCTTGTAGGTTGAGTGGTACACCAAGATAAGCGAGCCTGAGGGGAAGTATTGTAGTTTCAGTAAGGCGTCCTTTCCTTTAAGCCGGATGGGTGTCGTAAGGTGAAGGCGATCCATCTATCGGCTTTCCCAAGTTCTACTTGTCTAATCTACGATTTGATAGCGGTCGCGAGTAGTTCTTATGACACCGACTGGTAGAAATATGAGGAGATAAAGAAGGAAAAAGAAGCGGTGGATACAATGATGGTTGAAGTTTGATGAAGGATGGTGATATTATTCTGAAGGTTGATATGATGGTTGCAGGTTGATGAAGTACGGCGATATTATGTTGAAGGTTGATATAGGATGATTATTATGTTATGTTTATTGAATGTAGGATTATTATAAAGGATGCTATTATTATTGTTGAAGGTGATGACGGATGCTTAATATTAGGACAAGGATATGTTTTGAATGATGTTGAAGGATGATACAATGATTATTAAAAGATGAGAAGAGGATGATCTTAAACATTGTGGAATGATGACGATCATATTGTCGTAATGACGATGTTATTGTGATCAGGGATGATGGTGGTGAGAAGGATACCGACGTCATGCAGCTCGAGAAGCAGCAAGTACATCACGAGAGAAGGAAGAAAACGGTGTCGGTACACCAAAATAAATTCTAGAACAATAAGAGCATCCGCAGGGGTGAGAGACGAAGCGAAGAAATCATTTGGCAGAAACGGGAACGGAGGTCGTGGTACCAAAACGGACGGGGGTGATAACACGACTAACCCCATGACCATGTAACCTACAACGGGGCAAGACGTATAAGGTTACATGAATACAGGGTTATGGAGACGGTGACACTTGTACACAATGGTACGCGTAAAAAATAGGATTAACACTGTATGCGATACACAGTTGAAACCCATACCACTGACATTGTATGTGAAAGAACGTCACCACCCGGTACAGTACAACTGTTCCTCCAATTGCATATGTTTACACATTTCTGATCTCCCAAAATCCTGATGAATTCTCTAATTAGAACCGTACTCATTTAGTTCCCACACTTGTCACTTTACTTACTATTATTATTATTACTTTTCTGAATTTAGATCTAAGTATCTATTTTCAGAAAAGATAGCTAATCAATAAATAACGGTAGACATTTGACAACGAGCAAATCATCCTTCGTATACACCAATTGATATCGAAACGATTCAGTGACAACCAGAAAGGAGTAATACTCACCCAAACGCGCATCCAGGTCGGCCTATCCTGCCGCTAGATTGCAAGACGATCCGCATTTGAAAGATCCACGAACACGTTTAGTCTCTTTTTCTATCCAACCCGCAAAGACGTGGTTTGTATAAGAGACGATATCATACTGTTTTGAAATACAAGCTTCAAAATAAATACAGTGTCAAGCAAAAATACAGCACACTGCATTCCAAGAATAATTATTCATTCAATTAGCGAAGGCATTTCTCCAAAGTGTGAACTTCAATTCTCCGAAATGGAGCAGGTTATTACCAACTATGACAAGTTTTCAACAGCACAGAAGACTCGTGTACCAGATACAGCCTACCGCATGGAAAAACTTGCGTTAACCGCACGCCAGCAGAACAACAACCCTCATACAGCGGATGATGTTACCAAAAACAGTAAAACGACGCAAAGAAACTAACCCGGGGACTTTCCGAGGCTTCTTCTTTTATAGTAAAGAAAATCCTGAGTCTCCCAAATACTCATTCACAAAGTCCCCTTGTTCCTCTTGTCGCTTCCGTCGCATCAAAAACATCATTACTAACGAATAATTTCGGTTGTCTCCAACGCCCATTGCAGATAGTAACCCGTGCAAGCACTCATGGAGTGGTCTTTGTATTAACTAGACGCAACTATTGTGTCTATGCCAATATTGATCTCACCTTACGTTCAACAAAACAGTTTGCAGCAGTCCTGGATACCGGTGCCGGTTCCAGTTTCATCAGACGCTCCGACCTACAGTATGGATTGGAGAAACTCATCAAGTCCCTCAATGGTTCGGCAAACATACGAGACGCTAACAATACA
This sequence comes from Odonthalia washingtoniensis, assembly GCA_032358235.1. Taxonomy (NCBI): domain Eukaryota; phylum Rhodophyta; class Florideophyceae; order Ceramiales; family Rhodomelaceae; genus Odonthalia; species Odonthalia washingtoniensis. The sequence goes on along the minus strand of JAULBU010061248.1, from coordinate 1,856 downwards.
CGGCTTAATATGGTGTGGACGATAACACTAGCTGCACAACTCTGATCGCAGTCGGAGATGGTGACCTTCTACGTTGCCGATCGATTGGCAACGTCGGTCATCCTCAGTTGTTATTTCAGCCACAAACATGTCGAATAAATCCATCCGCGTAAGCGGTTAGTCGAACTTGACGACGGTACCACAGTTCCGATCATTCGGAAACCGAACAAAGGACTCTTGAATGCTCCACCGTTACCAGAGGAACAGGAATACATACCCGCCAAGAGGAGGACTTCTCCAAAGATATATGTAGCGGAACAGACGGTAATACTACCGGCAACTCAAACCTTGGTTCCAGTCACAACGGCTCGCAAAGGATTAATCCACGTTGAACTAACACCACGTCTCTACGACAACCACTTATGTCTAGCGTGCATAGGAATAGCCGATGTAACCGACGGAATACCTTTCCGGATATTAGTTTCCAACTTTGGGGTACATCCAAAGATCCTGCTACTAAATCAACATATTTCTAACGCAATTATGCACCCCATCTCGCTCGTCGAGTCGAATATTTCTCACGCCCAAATGCTCGGTCTAGTTCCCTAGTCGTAATCATCAAAGCGATCACCTTTTTTTGCTTCGGAAGCACCAGAAATCCGCGAAAGACCTGGCGTTAATTAACAAACATCTCGCGGACTTACGAGATTCGAACATGTACCAATATGATACGCCACCGAAGGCGACAGACATACCATTCGGCGTACTCTAGAAATACCACGACAAGATCAGGTCTATATTGGCAAAGAAGTAACCCACGTGGCTCCGAAAGTTGGGGAGCATCAATGTCACCGAATAAGCTATCGACCTCATACCCAGTACAAAGCCGTTCAAGTCACCACTGTATCGGGCAGGACCAAATACCAGAGAACTCGAACAATTCGAGGCTACCAAACAGCTCAAAGCCGGAGTGATCGAACCTGATTATTCTTAATGGATATTACATGTCCTATTCATGTCCAAGAAGGACGGTAAACTCCGATTTTGTATCTACTACCGGAAGCTTAATCAAGCCTCTGTGAAGGACTGTCGAAACAGGCCACGGGCAAGAAAATAGTGTATTAATTAGTTAGAGGTTGAAGCAATAGATGATAATTGTAAGAAGTGGGGGGAAATGGTTAGGTTATATGGCTACTCTACTGTTACCTGAAGCGTAAATTTATTTCCGCCCTGATACGATGAAGTATCTTTTTAGGTTGTGAAATCGGAGGGCACGTTAATGTCCTTCCTCTGTTCTAGATTCGCAACCGGGACGATCAGATGCACGCGGTTAATGTATGGAGATCTCTCGCGTCTACAGTTGGTGTTACCCAACTTGGTGTATGTGGTGAATATAGTTTCCTCCTTCAGATGCTGTTTACTGGTTAGGCGCAACGGGTTTTGGATGATTTTTTGGTTTCATTCTTTGCTTAATGTTAATGTCTGCTTATTTATTAAATGCATCGTCCTGAATCGAACGACGGTATGTATACTACTTTTAGGTCAGACCTAGTGGTGATAATACGTGTAATCCTCGGTTGACAATCGAGGATTAGATACTAATTGTTCAATTAGTTAATTTATTACTATCTCTTGTCAGGTTTCACGTGTCCTTCGCATTCCAGCTCTTACTGTTCTGGTTGTTTCCAGTCTGGCAGAGTACAGTCTTACAGTCTTCTTTTCTTTCGTGGAACTTTAAGGGTGCCTTCCTTCGTGACACTGTAAGGGTGTTTCATCATATCGTGTAGGTAGTTGTCGTGTCTTTCATTTCGTACAGTATGTTCTGGTTCCCTTCCCTCGCATTCTCTAAATGCATACGGGTACTGTGGCAGCCTGAA
>JAULBU010061247.1:0-30928 GCA_032358235.1 Odonthalia washingtoniensis | reverse complement strand
GCTTGTAAGGCGGGGTTGACCGACTCGTGCACACGAGGTTGGAAGACTGTTGTAGCCGCAAGAGATTAGTTGTAGATGACGAAGAGCCAGTTCGGGGTCAGATTCAGACAAAAGAGTGCCTTTGGTGTCAAAAAGACCTCTTAAGTAAGCTTTGTCCGTCATGCGACGGTTGGGGTGTGCATACAGCTAGCCGAGTACAGTAAGATACTGTACTATACGGTGCACAGTATGAAAATAGAGATTAACATTCATACCCATATCCTATGAGTGTCAATACGCAGGTAGTGGAAAAACAGAAAAAACTAAAAGAGAGAAAAGGATTGAGAGGTAGGAAAAAGTAAAAACATTAAACGGTAATAACAGCAGGATAAAAACAGAGAGAGAAAAAAGGAGAAAAGGAAAAAGACAAACTGGATGGGCAAAAAAAAGGGTAAAAAAATCAAAAAATCAAAACAAAGAAAGAACAAAACAAAACGAGAGCAAGATAAAAGAGAACTACTCTTTTGTATTTGTAGGAACTTGCAATTTACAGTAACTAACGAGTTGCTAAAAACGACGAAAACAGGAACAAGGCGGAGATACCGAGGTGATGCTCCTATCCTCAGTCAATACTGTTAGCAGATACGTCGTCGGGATGCCATATCTATTCACAATAGAGCGAGTTATTTACAGGGACGGGGATCCAGATGCCAGAGGAATAAAATTGTGAACTAACCAACTTCACAGATTGTCTAGTCGGCATGGGTGCAACGAGAGCTTCCATGCAATTTCAAAAACCAGTTTACGCCTCTTTTCACCAATTTCAAAAGTACAGTTATCATCAAACATTTCACAGCGCGTTTCTAGAAATATAGTCTGCAAAACGGGCTTTGAAAACTCCATTCGCGTGGATAGATTGTATAAGAGGTTGTTAGAAAATATTGGTGCACCAATTTAAATCGGACGGCCTGGTGCACGTGGATCGATTGCAGATGTTGAAAAGTATTGCACGAGTGATCATGAGAAAGTACTCGCAGTTGGAAATGAAGGCACGTGTTTGACTGCGGCCGTCATCAATGCAATTGATGAGGTTTGCGGTGTTTCTGTTGCAGAAGAAGCGTATGCACGTATCGAGGCATGCGAGTTGAAGTCAGTTAAATCTGCGAATGGTTTTTTGCACAGGTTAGGTACACGTCTTTAGAGGAAAGTGAAGAGGAAAGGGATGGATCCCTTTCATTGGTTGAATGATCAGTCGAGGTGTGTGTAAATCGTGAGTGTATGTGATGAAAAGGAGTGCAAAAGTTATAATTAATAGCGCGGAAGATTTTCGCTTAAAATTCTCTGTTAATCTGTTTAGAATGTGCTGTGGATCAGATGTCGGAAGACTGCGTATTGGAGAGGTGCGGGAGATGGTGAAACAGATGAGGAATAAAACGGAGAGAGATGTTGATGCGTTGGACTTGGATCGTAAAGAGGATAGTTTGAGTATGTTTGAGCATGCGAATGGTATGATTGAAATTCATGATTAAAATAAATTAGTTTTCTTTCGGGCGAATTATCCATTGCTCCGGAACAACTTTTAGTGTGCCAGACATGGAAGACCAGAGCGGAGTAATCCAATATCTGATATGTCATGACGAACGGAGCCTTCGCATGCGGCAGTGATATCTAGCATCAGACGGCGTGCCGATGATTTAGATTCTTTGGATATAACATTGAATAGCGACTTATTGTCCGAAAAGAGGGAAACAGAAATGAAAGATGTAGGGTGAAGCGTCCGTAATTCAGAAGAGATCGAGTAAGCGACATCGAACATGTCACTAAAGGCAATGAGATCTCCACCAAGAACGGAGTGAACAACGCGAAGAGCTTTGCACTACTTGAAGTGGATCGGGGTGGCATTGTTGAACTTGTTGATAAGGAAGATGATGTATCATAGCTGAGTAGATAGATCGGTGTTGTTGGCAAAGGAAGGATCTGAGAAACCAATCACACTATAACAAATATGCCGATTGGAGGACAGAGGACTGATACAGGGTTTTTGAGGGCGCATTTGCAAATTAAGTTTAGTTTCTTGAGTATCTTGCGGCTGTTGCCCAAGAACTGTTGCTCTGATACTTGGGAAAATTGGGAGACCTTGCATAGAACATCTAGGCGAAAGTGAGATAGGTATGCGAGATTCATTCTTGTCCAGCGCAAGTTTGAAAAGGTTGCATAGAGTGGGAGCAGCTTGATTATGTCAAGGTACCATGATTGATTGAGCTGAAGGAATTTGGGAATAGAAGAATGTTTTGGAGCTGAAAACCTGTAAAGTTTGACGGAAGTGAGTCATCTGCTGCCATTTCGAAACGCTGGTATGTCAGGGACGAGATGTGTCGGAACTCGGCGGTTCCAGCGCGTATTATATCATCCAAATTGGATCCTGATAGTCCGACGAGTTTTTCATCTTTCTTGATGTAGTAGAGAGACGGGTCAGTACGTAAGAAAGACAATTTGAGGTGTGTCTTTGCAGTGGTGTTAATCATGCGTCTTGTGCCACAGGTCTCAGGATCCGCAGAGACCATAGAGTGGTTTGAGAAGTTGAAGGCATTATTCCGGAGAAAGCTCAAACTCGGGCGGTGCGTCACAAAGATAGACGTCTCGTGAGAGTTCTTCAGCTGTTTTAAGATAGGCTTGCCGGAGATCTGATGTGCAGACGTCGAATCCATGAGACGAAAAAAGCGCAAGTAGGAGAACTATGGAAGAGGGTTGAAGAATATTGGACGAATGAACCATGAACTTCTTTATTTGGTCTCTGTGTCCACCAATTACGAAGCGAGCCTTGAACTTTACTTGGTTGTCCTCGGTAGAGTTAAGCACGAGAAAAACGACCAGGGAAGATATTGGAATCCGATGGGAGGTCTTCTTTCAGGATGAATTTGAATGTAATTCATCTTAAAAGGTCGGGTACTTCCGTTTTAATTCCTATGACCATTTAATGGATACTGCCACGCCAGTCGCTTTGATGGGGAATTTCCGTGAGATGAATGTCGTGATCATCATTGTGAGACGGGGAGGACTGGAACTATTTGAGAGAAGAGTAGAGTAAAGTAAGGAAACAGTGGGATGTTTTCACAGGCGTTTTGTAGTGCTTACGCTGCGTATAGTTGAAGGGCTTCTCGTTTTTATCATCTATTTTGACATGAGCCCACTTTCGAGCATCGTCAGTGTTGGTTAGTGTGAAGGGGTCAAACCATTCTTTAATGCGATTAGCTAGTAGCTTTTCGCGCCAAACTAGTACTTGGTCCTCAGAATGATAAGAAAGGTTGGCAGCGGATGGTACTTGATGGCGAATGGGCACATTGAAAGTGAATATTTTCCATTGTGAACCCATTTATTCTCCAGTGGTGCTGGCAGCGTTTGTACGATCTACGAGATTAAGATGGTGAAGAAAAGGGTTCCCTATTGCAAGAATTTTCGAGGGCTCACCAAATTCTAAGGAAGATGGAACAATTCCTTCAGGCCCAAGCGTGTCGTTGATAGCTTTGACAGACATGGGGAGAAGGAGTTCACGCTTGAATGAATGATATGAGATTTTGAGCTTACGGAAGGTCGAGCGGAGTGGTTGATGGTAGCATTATCTAATCCCAAGAGATGAGTGGGCTTCTACTCCGGTTTGGGAAACATCAACATTTGAAAAGCGGCCGAATGCGATAAATTTAAATTGTTGGGATAGAGATGATTCTTGGTCGACAAGGATGCTGTTTGGTATACCTGTGTAGATTGAACATCAACGATCAAGAAGAGTCTCCTATATTTGTTGTGAAGAAACAATGGAAAAGAATCTAGAAGGCAGAGAAGTGTGTAGATTCATCAACAACGTGGATGACGGGGTTGTTGCCGATATACATTACATCCGTTAGAACTGGTTTGTTAAAAATGTGTTCTCCGAGCAAAGTAAGACCCTGATGAGTTTGGGTCTAGTCTGGATGTGATGTCCATAAGTATTCTTTGTCTCAGCAGTAGCTTTATCTGGCTGCCCACGTCTGATTAGATTGAATAGATTGTCGATTAAAGGATGGAAGAGTTTCTTGTGAAGTTTGTCGAGTTACGGACGGGCGTAGTGAGTAGAGAAATGGCGATCTATGGAAACATGTACGTGGTTGTCAAATTGGTAGAACGGGACAAACCAGTAATCCAAAGCGTATGTAGGGCAAGTTTTGGTACCGGTAAACACAGAGCGTTTCACTAAACTGTTCAGAACAGTATCAGGAGTCAGTTCTTCTGAATCGGGAACGTCAAGACGAAGAAAAGCTGGCATCTCTACACTAAAGACCTCGGAGGATACCTTTATTGGAAGTATACCAGGAGGTGTAGCGAGATTGAGAATGGTAGTTCCCAGAGACGTAACCACGGTGTCAACGAATCGGAAGCGGTTCGAATAAAGAAGAAGTTGAGGAAGTAGATTGTTGAGGTCCTTGTAAATTTGAACGAGAGTTGATAGACCTGTGACTGAGCGAGGAGCACCAATGTCAACAAAAAGAAATAAAGAAGAATGATGCTTGTTGAAATACTTTGAGAAGTCTGATATCGACAGAGTGGTGACTGTGATGTTAGAAGCTTCGGGTGGGAGATTTTGTGGATGACGTCGGAAGGTCGGTTGATAGTCATGAAGACTGGACATCTGCAGTCTTTGGCTTGAAAATGTCCTTCAAACCAGTATCTGTACCATTTATGAGGTAGACCGTCGGCGGCTGGTTGTTAATGTTAAAACGAGTGGTAATTTAGTTGGTTACCAGGAACTCATCAGAATGTACAAGATCTTCGTCGTCATGATGTGGATAATATTCTTCATCATCCTGAGCGTTGCAAAAGGAGTGGAAAGGGGCGGCATCATCCGTGAAGTTGGTCCCCGATGGGTCGATTTAAACAGTTTCTTCCCCTTCCAGATTATTAAGGAGGTCGTGGATGATATGAACTGGGTAGTCCCATTCATGATCCGTGAGTGAATCACCTCACGTACAGAGGAGGAAGACCGGCAGTCTACACAGAAGTGACCCCTTTTCGCATTTGAAGCAGGTAATGTCCTTTACATTGGAATGTGAACGGTATGACGTATTCGGAGGGAGATGATCCTGTTGAAGGTGTCCTTAATGTGTGCGGTTGTTATCTTTGTCGTGCATGGGACGCGTTGTGGGATGAATATGACCGTATTACTGAAAATGTGTATCGACTGACTGTATTTGTCTAGTCTTTTCAGCAAGTTGTAATCATTTGCGAAAAGCGACTACGAATGTATTGAAAGAGAAGTTGATTGCTGAAAGCTGGGAAATTTCGGTTTGATCCCAAGGGGTTCCGAGAAGTGCGCGTCTGCGGCAGCAAATCTTGTGGATCTCATTACGAAATGATGGAGGAGCTTGAGGGATGAGCAGGTTTATCTTCTAAGAAGTTTCTCAAGTCCAGCCGCTTGATTCTTGATTTCATTTTTTCCCATGAACGAGGAGTGACGAAGACTCTCAAGTCTGCTTGTACTATTTTCTGACGAGCCGGTGAGTCGAATTAATTCTTCATGATATTGATCATCTCATCGTATGCCATGCTTAGATATTCATTGTCAAAGAAGAATTAACGGGAAGTGGAATCTAGAACTTTGACAAAGGTTATTTTTTCGTCTGCAGACAATTGTAACTGAATACAGCATAGGTCATAATATCTTATAATACGGTTGATTGATTAGCGAATTTCTACAGAGAAAAATCTACCGCGAAAATAATTGACCACGACAGTAGCTCTTGTCGTAGGATCACGAGATGGTTGGCGGGACTGTCCATCTTGTGTGTTTTGTGAAGCATCATGACAACGATGTGGTTCTGGTTCAGCATTGAAAACTTTTCCGGGTGTTCGAGGCGAGGCTTATCATCATTAATTGTCTTTATGGGACGATGAGGGCTAGTAGTATCAGCAGCACCTTGTAATGGAAACAACGGTTTATGTTCCTTTTCTCTACTATCCTTTTGGTAACTTTCAGAGTCTTTTGTACTGATTTGGGCCTAAGGATTTGTCTCTTGACGCGGTGCGGTTGTGGAAAACATGAGGTTGTGTTATTCGTAAAGCTCATGGAGAATTTTAATCATTCCATCACGTTCGTTTGAAAAAAATATGACATACCAAATCCAACAAAGCTGGTGGTATTGTGCATCTTGGTGCGTTCATCTAAGGATGAAATAAATTCTTCTTCCATTTCGAATGTACCATCGATACCTACCACATCTAATAATAGATTGAGGGGAAACGAGGGATCCTTGTAGTTGTAGCCATTGAAAACACGCAGAGATGACGGTAACATCAACTCAATAGTTTCTTCAATGTCGGGGAGGTTGTTTATTCCAGCACCATCGGGGAATATCTCAAGATTTGAGACGCATAGTGACTTTACGGTTGTAGAGAAATCTGTGTGAATGCAGAATGCGTTGGTGTGGCGTAGTAGCATGTTGTACTTGGAGCTGTTGGAAGGGACGGATGTTTTAATGGGAATGGGCGGAGGTATAGGTGTGGTGGTGTTTAGTGGACCAGAGGGGTCTGCAGACTTAGACCTTGATGCAAATGTACGAGTTTCTTTCGGTACAATTGTTGTACAATGAGAAAACACTTCACCATATCCCGATTGTCAATGAATTCTCTTTACGGTGCACTTCGGTATAGAAAACCAAGTTGTTATGGGGCAATGAAAGTAGACTGCGAGATTTTCAAGTAGAACGTAGACTATCTAATCTGTCGTTGGTAGAGACCAACTAGGCCATAGGAACGGAGTAGTAATAGTAAGGTTGATAACAACTTTACTGGGAAATATAAACTAAACTAACGAGAAGGAACCCCGATCTGCGGTAGCAGGTCGGGAGTTGTTTGATCAAGTAGTCAACAAAAGATGTGATAGAATATGGATTCATGTTGTACACGTCGCAGTTCGTAGTGTAAGCGAGATTATAGTTACTAACGGACAGCAGGTCGTTATACTTGGATACTGATATTGACAATAATCGATGCCAAGAAAATCCCAAAGATGGATTTTGGGGGCCGTATTTTATATCAATAACAAATGTTAAATCATAATACTATTATGAATAATAAACCATAAAAAATTGGACACAACAGTAAAATGTGTCATAGAATATAAAGCCATCTCCTAGACATAAATGTAGTAAGTGTAATACTTACTGTAGAAAATACCTTAACAGGTGTAAAGATATAAATATTGTATCGTTGAAAATATTGTTTTCAAATATAAATTAACATTTCCGCTTTTTCTTTTTGTCGGAAGTACCGTTCTCAGTATTAGATCTAATTACCCATTGTTAAATTCGATAATCTAAATTAAAACTTGATAATTCCCTATCTAAGATATTGTCGTTCTTGATTTTCGTTAACGCATGTACTAAATTATTTTCGGAGTAAGCAAATGCTATTGTATCAATCTCCAAGTTTTAATATGATTGTTTTATAGTTTTTAAGTCAATAATTAAACGCTTCTCGGTAGTAATTATTGCCTTGGTCATTATATCAAACAATTTCAAACTTTCAGTAATCATAGTTATAGGTATTTGTAGTTTCGTGATTGATTCTAGATCGTATTGAATTGAGAAGGCCATATCGAATTCATCAGCAAATACCATAGTTTTACTACCCTATACTGATCGACTTATACGTTTCGACCTGTAACTTACAAGTCGAAACGTATATATAACGTTTCTACTTCTTACTTACAAGTCAAAACGTGTAAGTAGATCAGTATTGGGTAGTGAAACTATGGAATTTGCTATGTTGCCAATAAAGTTGCTGACATATCTTATAGTTGTCTGTTAATAGGATAATATATCCTAACTGCGAATATCTATCGAAATTTGATGCAAATGAGGCATCGGAATAAACTTGTAACTTAATACTCTTCTTGTATAATTTGGAAAACATCAGTGACTTTTTTTTGGTATTGTGAAGATTATTTATTATTTTATTTATATCACTTTTGAATTTCTTCGGATTTTCGTGAAAATGTTCTTCAGTAACTTGGGCTAGTAAAGCAACTGAGCAAGAAATATCTGGTCTGTCTGCATAGTCCATGATAATTTTGCTCTTGAGGATCTAAAATCTTTATAGTCTGTATCTTTCAGCAATATTGCAATTCTACTAATGTATTGTCTCTGATGAATGCAAATATTTCCATCATTATTACTTTCAATCTGAAGACCTGAAAATTGAATTTTGTCCCATTCTCTTGGCTTCCATTGGAACTTGGTTTCAGTAAGCTTTGTAAGTTTACTATATTTTTCGTTACCACTATGTAAACTATCGTCAACGTAAGTAGCACAAATACTAATTAGTGCTTTGTCAATATTTCTGAAAAATAATGCAGCATCGGATATACATGATTCCATTCCCAAGTCTTTTTCAAGGTGAGGTTTGAATTTTTTCCCCCAGTAATCAACACTATCTGTTAGACCTTACAATGGTTTCAACAGTAGTATAAGATCATGTGGTTCCGGAATTAAATTATTTTGGAGTTCAATAAACACATCTCTAGTACGTTTTTAGGCACTTTATATATATGTTTGTGTACCATCAAACAGAGGTTTCGTGTACTAGTGTATTTTTAAAGTATCTTTATGTACTTGAACGATAAATAGAGCTTTTCAAACTTCTTTCTTAGTGTCATCATCCTTAATTTCCAATACAAATCTACCTCTTAATATAATTGCCTTCTTACGAAGGTATTATCGCCGTGTAATATTCCATGTATCACGTCTTATTACTCCTTATATTTCTTTTGATTTTGCTTCATCGAAATGACATACTCGGGGATCGGATGTTTTAATTATTTCAGTTATATATAAAACAGAAGAAGAAGTTTCAGGTCCACTGTTTCACTTAAGTGACATTAAATTATGATTGTAGTTTCAGAGAAAAGTATGCATCTTAAATTCATTAAAAGAGTATCGCTCAGTTCTATATTTAGTTTGTACCGTAATAGTCTACCATGAATATGACACACAATATATGGTCCTACCCATTCATTAAGTTTCTCTGAAAATATTCATACTTCCTCTCATAGCGTGTATGTTCTCTCAGCAGCTGGATCTATACTTTTTGTCAGTGCCGCTGAAATTTTATATTCGGCTACAATAGAATTCATTTTCATGTGTGCTAGAGCCAACTTGGGAGAAGTAAATAATGCATGCATTGAATTCTTTCATTATTTCCTTCTGTCGAGGAAAATCTGTACTGATAATTGGAAATCTAAGTATGATTCCAAAAACTAATTTTAAAGGTACCAGACCATTTTCGTTTATTGTATCGTTCATAGATTGAACGGAAATGTTTGGAACTAGAACTCCTGGAATCTCCTTGTGCTGGAGTCTAACTTGTTTTAATAGGGTGAAAAGGGTCGTGTATCGTTTAGGCTATGCCGAGGGAACTATGTGCTTTGCTGCCTGACTGTCTAAGTTCGATTACTAGCATACCTGTAATATTTTCCCGTTTAGTAGAGTAGGTGTAGGTGTATACGTAGGTGTGTTGTGAATGTGGATTTTAGGCAGAAACCACAGTACAAGTCAGAATGTATGCGCGTATGGAGGTTAGAGGTTTCAAGAGAGTGAACCATTTAAGTATTTAGAGATACAAGTTCCATGAAGCCCCAAAATAACGGCTTAACCTTACCGAATGCTAGCGCCACGAACACACAAAACAACAACTGAACCGTACCAGATTTGTGCGCGATCAACAATTCAACCACAAGATCTACGACACCTTTTATACCACATAATCCACTTACCACATCAACAACAACAATAAGTAACACCGAAACGATAAACACATCCGTCAACAGAGCAAGAGGTATATGAGACAGGAAACCAGTCCACGAGTGAGCAGCAGGGGTAGGGTACTGCACGTGGAACTGACATTGCTACAGATTTACTTAATTATGCGTCTACTCTACATGATGAAGAAAATGGAAACAAATTTTTAGCAGAGGTATAACAGGTTCAGAAAAAGAGACATTAATTTCAATGGAAAAAGCAATGAAACGTAAGAGTTTGACTTTTTTTAACATTTCAAATGGTGTTAAACTGCGTTTCTCTGTTCATGTACATCAGCCCAAGAAGGGAAGTTTTTTATACTGTGTTCTATGTGGACAAAAAAGAGGTTCTTGGGGAGTTCATATATCTTCTTCCCATCGCGAACTATGTTCAGTAATTCTCTGTGTGCGAACGTATCCAGGAATCCGAAAAACCTGTTTTTCATTGTGGTGTCCACAGTTCACCCTATCCTTGAGTACCACACAGCATCTCACAGAACAAGCAGAATCACTTCCAATCAAAACGACTGGAAACGACAATGATAATAGCGACGAATCGGTGTAGTTGCCATAGAATAATAGAAATATCTACTGTAAATAACACAGACGACCTACCAAGTCGCCCCGAGCATCTCTCAGACCATTACTAATGGTCTCAGTGGTGCTCAGGGCAAAATTTTAGAATAAAATTAGTCAATGCTTGGATCACTATAGTGATCAAAAGCCTATTTTTGATGTTTCAAAAATCGTCTGGAGGTGAAAATGTAAACTGCTATATAAACTTCCATAATAGTCCAAAAACGTTGAAACTTGACACAGAGGTTACTTACCTCCTCAAGTTTATGACGGCTGGAAAATGTTAAAAAACTAATATCGACGAACTAGGGCTCCATACAAATTCATGATCACAATAGTGATCATTAAAATTGGGTATTAGGGATATAAAAGAAAACGCAAGAGGTATGATAGCATGAGGCTTCTTGAAACATGTATCTTGTTTAAGATTCTACTAGATGCGATGTACCCCATCATTGGGAGGTATATAGTATATACCTCGCAATGATGGGGTACATCTAGAAGTTATGTTCAGGTAGCACATCAAGCAGTTTTAAAAAATAGTTTGGGAGGTATTAGACGGGCATGTAGATTATTTTCAGTGTCTCATCTTTGGTAAAATTGGTCAGTGGTACACAGTCGCGGGTGGAAAAATTTTGCAGTGATTATTGAAGACAAGTCCGGTGCGATGGAAAACTGCATAGAATTTATCGATGTCTCAGTAATCGATATTGCACTTCCAGACAACTCAGCTTTGCATATCGTATGTTCCAAAGTTTATTGACGTAAACACGAACTAAATTTTCAATCTACCACGACCGCTGATGGGATGTTTTATCATGTATAGGGTCCTGTTAAAAGGAGGCGTCATGATTGGGCTTTGTATGTAAGATATGGTATCGATGAGAAGCTGGAAGATGTTATGTATGTGAATGCGATCCAATACTGTGTCTACGGATATATTGGATTCTACTGGGTACTTATAAATCCCATTTCAAGGCAGCGCTATCACTGCATACAAAGTGGCATTTAACAAGGTAGAGTCCAGAACACGGATTTCTGTGGAATGTATGTTTAAGGAAGTGATTAATTACTGGAAGATAGTGTAATTTACTCGAAAAATTTACCTTCTTTAACTACATTTTGGTTCCCGTTCTTCTATACTCCAAACACCCACAAGGTAGAAACTTACCAACCGACACTGAATTGTACCATCCAATTCTTTATGTTTTACGTAGATATTACAATGTGTGTATACAAATGGAAGGAGGGTTTAATATGTCTGTTTCATGGAGATAGCGGCAGACGACAGTGACCCTATGAGTGAACGTAACGTTAGCATGACCCATAGTGTGGATATGGGTAAATATGACGCAGCCGGGGAGACTGCAACGACATAATATGAAACACAGTTACTGTACTGTTCCAATTAATTTCCGCTTTTTGTATTAATTACAGAATTCTTCACCGCGGTATGAAAATAGAGGTTTCGGTGTGAGACGGCGGAATTAAAAACTAAAATAATCGCTTTTTGCACTGTTACGGATTTTTGACATTTATTGATTTGTTCAGGTGTTTTACAGGTGTACGCAATAAAAATCTAGTACCAAGATTTAATTCCAGTAGTTTTTCTTGTACTTTCTGTGGTATGACAAGATCGATGAGACATAAAGACAATCGAGACGGATTAATTTCTTTCTTTGAACACTTTAATGCGAATTGAAGGGAGGAAAAAGAGATTTGAATGTGTAACGTGCCATGTGAGAGTGTATATGATACGTGTAGTGAGTGTACATAAAAAGGTCTCACAGAATCGTACACTAATAGAAGGATGGGAGAGATTAGAAACAAAGATAGAATACAGGATTAATAATAAAGAGGGAAACTAAGTGTTTGGGTAGTCATATTAGAAGACTATACCTATGAGTAAGGTAAGTGTCTCAATGTGATTTGTATTTTGCAAGCAAATTTTGAGCCGTAAATATTCATCAACAGTATAAACATTTTGCACGCAGTCAAGGAAGACACGATTTTGGTCAGAATGAGTCATATGGTGGACGTAGACTGTGTGGTCAGAGTCGTATTTCTCGAGCGTAAGTGCCGATGAAAAGTCGAGGTGGCAAAGTGGTTGATTGAAATGGCAGAAGTGTGCTAATATATGTCGTGCTGTGGTTTTATCCGCTGTGTACGCACTCTTATTGTCTGGATTCTTGTTGAAGTTGGGTTTCATAAGATCTCCTAGAAGCACGCATCTTACTGTACGTATTATTGAGACATTATTGTAATGATTATAGTTTTAGTGCATTGTCATATTTATTGGTTTTATTTTGTGTCGTTGTAGCATATCGTAATTGAAACTGCATAAAAATATTCAATTTACAGAACACGAAAAACACGAATGGTCAACGAGTTTTACAAATGCAACAAGAGCGCAACACGCTTATACAGTTACACCACCTGGTATGAAAAAAGCTATATAATGTACATAACTACGATCTACAGCATGCAGATACGAAGTTCTACACATGATGATATGCAAGGAAACACGCGTACTATACATAAGGTTAAAGGGCACGTGTTTCAGGAAAACGATGTTAGTCGATAGAAATGATTAACACGAAGAAGTCCGACTTTGGGTTCTTTTAGTATAAAAAATACATAAGCGAAAGGCAACCTGAAAAGGAAATCAGTAGAAAATTTTCAATAATCACCTAGCGTTTGTCAGAGGTTGATTACGTAATTGAAGCTTTAATTAGGATTGAGAAGGATCTATACGTAATTAGTATCCTCCTAAATCGGCAAAGGCTACAGCACATCCACACAAGCTGGAATCAAGGTTAATTCTGCAAGCTGTAATCTTCCGGCTCACTGTAGGCGTTGGTGTTTTGAGATGGAGTTGTTTGGTATCCAGTGGGTCCCATTATTCTTTTTAGTTGTGGTATTTCATTTTCATGTGCCTACGACCATTTGTGGTCAGCATAATGTCGAAGTTGTTTTAGATATTTCGGCAGATTTTTGGTGGATGTTACAGTCGTACGTCTGTAAGTTGTGTTTCTGAACAAGATCGAAATAGTTTGTGGAGGTCAAAAAGTTTACTTTATTTTTTGGTCTGCAAAAAGAAGTTCCAAATCTTTTTCCAAAATTACAAATTGAATGGACTACAAAATTTTTGGGGCATTTTGATAAACGGAAATATTTCCGGAAGGGTCTAAATTTAAGAAATTGCGCCCCCTGAAACTTAATTGCATTCCCGAAATATCCTGTCACCAATTTCGATTACCAAATTATTTTTGATGATACTATCATCAAGACTAGTAGTCAAAACAATTTTGACGACCATCAAAATTGTTTGGACAATCGAAATTCATATAATCTAGATTCCATTCCACATCATTTTATCGAACGCAGTCAATTCAATATGTAAGCTACATTTTCAGCAGAAGTTGGTAGTACCATCTTCACCGTACAATTTAGATGTGCTCATTCATCTTGTTAATTTTCATGTTCTACTTCTAATGGATTTGACATCGGCGTTTCCATGAGTCATGATGGAGTGGAGCACAAGATGGACGCAAGAAAAAACTTGTACATCTATCTCTACCTCTATTCCACCAAATTGGTGGATTGGCTGATATAATTCCATTTGAACGCATGACAAGTCAATTAAACTACGAAGGTACTGAAGACGGAAAATACTACATATATGCAAATGAAGAAATCATAGTGAACGATTTACGAGAACCACCACCCAGTTTGTCAGATGATTATAATACTGACCGAAAACTGGATATGAGGGCTATGGTTGAAGAGGTATTCTCGCTCAGTCAAACAGAAGGAGACAACGCTTGTAATCAACTATTATAATATTTATAATTATAATCCAACAAGTTTTCTAAATACTACTATATTAGTATTTAGAAAACTTGTTGGAAAATTTGAACAGTTTATTATTAAGTTTCATAATTATATGGATTAGACTCGCGATTGTCTGAAGCAATGAACGGAAAATAAAGTATTGAAAAGGAGTTCAAAGTAAACGAGCAGTTCTCAGCGAAAGGAATTAATTACGAAGTTTATTAGACGGATCCCATGGATGTCTGGCGCTGTCAAATTAAAATCGGTCGCAGAGACAAGTTATACACGAAACCTCCTAACATTGTTACAATTTGCAGTCACCACATGAACTCATATTTGGGTATGAAAGCGGAAGCGAAATCTGAATGAATAATTAAGATGTATAAGGAGAGACGTTTTTCATGCCGTAAATAACTACATGGTCTACAATACCTCCCGCTGTCCTGACAGCACCTGCTACATTAGATCCGTCATCCCCTCACCAACCAAACCCGAGCACCCAGCAACTTGTGACCCAGAACTCAACAGAAGCTACCGTACCTTCCGCTCCCAACTTACCTGAACCTGCATCAGGGACCCACCATCCATTAGTCCTTCGCGGATCGCAACCAGCACTCCCGCCAACCGATCCCCATCAAGAACCAGTACCCCACTACCAGATCCCCGTCAAGTTACCCAACCTGATGAACGCCAAGCTTCTCACCATCTCCCCAACCCAGCACATCATGACTCACTTAATAAATCTGGGAAGCAGCAGATGAACGCCGGACATGTATCACAATCAATAGCAGCTAATTTCAAGGACAAGACCTTCTCTGGTAACGTAGACGAAAGCGTCAGAAACACCATCAGAGATTACGAAAAAATTTCATCCCAGCCTAACCTGTCACAAGAAATGCAGGCAAGGTTTTTCGTAAACATCCTTCGGGAACCCGCTCGCACCTTTTATCTAACGAACTACCGCGCTAATATGACCTTCTCGATAATTATGAAGATCATGGTTGACGAATTCGACTCAGTGGATCGTCAAAAGAAAGTTCAAGTTAGGTTGGACTGCCTTAATCTTCGAACTTTCATGATTGAAAATGAAATAGTCGATGAAGGTATTAGCCTGTCTAAAATGTGCTCCTGCATTAACAAACTCAACACGCAATGCGTCTCGATCTGTCTTGACAAAACGTACAAGCTTAAAGTACTTTCTTCAGCCGTTGCAACTTTCGACTGGGAAAAGATACCGCGAACGAACGTCATTAGTGGAAATCACTAATTACAGAAGTTCAATACCGCGCTTGCCCACTCCATTGCACTTGAGAAAGAGGCATCACTTGCAAAACAACCCGCTCCCAATTCTTCTAACCTAACGATTTTTGGTCAATATGTTAATAGACCGCAAAAGCGCCAAAGTTTCCGCTAATTCAATGATAATCGCAACTCAAAAAAAAGATCCAACCAGAGCAACCTTCAACCAAATCCTCTAATTCGCTACCGCCCTTCTGCCAGTGGCCACCTACAGCGCTATCTCCCTCGCCATCGAACCAACCGTCCCGAGGGTTACAGATGTGGATTCTCACCTTGGTCCCCCTCCCATCGATGCTCACCTGGTGCATCAAAGAATTACATTCCACCAGGTTGAGGAACAGTAAGAAATCCATCTGTGTACTTTAAGACGTGATAAATGGTTGCGAGGAGGATTCGTTGGACATTGAAGATTTTGAACCTGATAACTACCTAGCCGATGATCAACACAGCAACGAGGACGACACATTTAACCTCCGAGTTTTAGGCAATACCCAATCAACACCAGAAAGCGACGACGAAAGAAACTCGCTAGACCAAACGGTTATGAAAACCCACTTAACGCACGCCTTCTATGCTTTCAATCACCCCAGCTCCCTTTCAATAAAGTGAGACACCAAGATTGTCACACAACCTCAACTTGCAATACCTAATGAAACCTCAAACATCATTAATTGCCACAGCGTTGATATTTCAGCAACTCACCCTGCCACCACTGACGACCTCGCCCTTCCTCCTGCGTCGACAGTGGAGCTCCTAAGATCTTAATTGGCCATGTTGCATTAGATCAAATTAATAAGCACTTTGAGATTATTACCAATCTTCGACCTTCCAACTTCTGAATCCATTTTGGTAGTAAAGTATTCAAATCTAAAGCGGTGGGCATCTTCATGCTTGTGACCCCGCCTCAAATGGCCAATATAAAAATCCCCTCGAATTTGTCGAAGTGGATGTCCCACCCCTCATAGGTCTGCATATCCTTGACTACAATCTACTTATGATAGATAACGTACACAACAAGCTGGCAAACCGCAAGCAACTTTCTCACCATAAAAAGATCTATTTCTTAGAGGAATGGTGTTTTCCCTTGTTTAGGAGGCCATCCTCCCACCTCTACACCACCTCGCATTGGATGATAAGATTACCGTCAACTTTACAAGAACTGAGCTGAAAATATTGCACCGTTATTTCTTTCACCCGACACTGGCTAAGTTGTTTAACCTACTAAAGCGTACGATCCCATCCGACGCTGATCCATAAACACTTCGGATTCTAGAAGACATAAAATCTAAACTCGATCCATGCCAACGCGTGACCTCAGCACCCCTGCGCTTCCGCATCTCTTTCGGTTCAAACAGCGCACTTTTTAACAAACGAATTTTTCTTGACGTGTTTCACATCATGTTGAAGAAAAAGAAGTATAGTATCCTCCAGGTAATGGATGAGGGTACTCACTTCAGTGCTGCCTGTAATCTCAAGAACATGGAAACCCGCACGATTTGGCACACCTTAATTAAATCATGGACTGCAATTTATACTGGTCTACCCAACCGCATTACTGTAGACCAGGGAAGCAACTTCGGAGACTCTTTTATTAGAATGGCTGCCCTTGACAATATACAAGTCGAGAAGACTTGGATCGAGGCGCGTAATGGGCTAAGAATTTGCGAAAGGTTTCATGAACCTATTCGCACCACCGTCCGGAAGTTATTTATGGGTTGTCCTAAAACAGAGTTAGAACTTCTGCTCGTACTCGCTGTAAAATCCATTAATGACACAGCGCCCACCGATGGCTTAGTCATTGGCGGCCATCGCGACCGATTGAAAAATTCATGGTACATTCAAGCCAAGACACTTCAACCTGCTTCGATTCGTCTCTTACTCGCTCTCGCTTCCCTACACGGTTTTAACGTCTGGACTTCAGACGTTACACGAGCCTATATTCAATCGTCGGTTCCACTTGTGCGAGACCTCTCTCTTGATTCAGATGTACTCGAGCTCTACTTTTCACCATCAGAATGCATGCAAATCCTGCAACCCCTTTATGGTCTATCCGAATCTTGATATTTGTGGTTCGAAACACTACAGCGTCACCATATAAACGATCTTCACATGCTTCAGCTACGCCCTGACTCATCCTACAACTTCATCCACAAGAAAAACAAGACTTTCAGGTACGTATTCGGATGATCTTTTACGCGCTGATGATAATGATTTTTGAACAAATATCGCTAAAAACGGAATCACTCTTCGATATAAAACCGTCAACTTCTATACCTTGCGAATTCTCGGGATTTCAACTTCAATACAACAGCGAATCATTCATCCAGCAAACCGTGCGCCACTACATGTCCAAGTTGGAACCCCTCGAACGCGAGGCAACTTTCAAAGACTTTAGATCGATGAGAATGCGCCTCGCATGGCTTTCTCATACACGCCCCGATTGCCTTTTCGAAATCTCGGCGCAAATAACGGAAAACAACTTTGCGTCCACACCTTCAACGTTTATTCAGCAACTTAACAGAGCAATACGCTATTCAAAGCGCTACGATGTATTCATATAGTTCCCAACCCTCGAAATTTCTACATTGAAGGTCATAGGATTCAGTGGTGCCTCGTTCGGGAATAATCTCGATCTATCCTCTCAATTATGGTTCATCGTATTCCTCTCAGACGCGAAATCGACGGTAATCCCAATCGCTTTTAAGTGATATAAGACGAAAAGACTTTGCCGTTCGGCAATGGCCGCGGAAGTTATTGCGTTTTCTGACTCATTTGACTCATGCTTCACCCTCACCTCCAAAATTAGTACGCTCCTCAACCGCAACGTCCAACTCGATCTTTTCACTGCCAGTAAATACCTTTTTGATATTATTTCGAAAGGGTCCCGTACTTCTGAAAAGTGCCTGATGTTATACTTCGCGGCAGCTAGAGAAGGTTTCAAGAGTCAACACATTTCCAACATTGGTTTAGTCAGATCAGATTCAAACGTGGCTGACGGTTTGGCCAAGCCAATAGCACAGGCAACCCTTCTAAATATTCTATCTTCATCCTCAATCATCCCAAAGCCACTTCAATGGATCATCCGTCACGGCAGCGTTACTCCAGCCTGATCCTCCGTTTTTTCATCATGTTCCTACTACCATCTCACCAATACCTTCTCTTCCTTTTAGTGCAACCCATTCATCACCTCCATTTCTTCACCCCCTTTTTCCTGCTCATCATTCCGTTCTTCACTGCGTGCGTCAACTTACCTTTTCTCCTTTTTCTCCTTTTCTTCTTCTACTTTCTTCTCTACCACTGCCTTCTTTTTCTCCTTCTATTTTCTGCTCTTCGTATTTTGACCCCCTTTTTAAACTCCTCCAGAATCATCCTACAGATTACTGGTATTATAATCATTCTGCCAAACCTTTGTAATAATCAACTAAACTATGAACCAAATTAATCAACATATCTTCACAAGAAATCGACATATCATCAAATAATAAACATATCATCACGACTAATCAACTAAATATCTTCAAAAAACGATCTAATTATCATCACAAATGATCCATATATCATCACAAATGATACACATATAGTCACCACAATTGAAAAAAGAGTTAAAAAAACCCAAGAACATACTGGTCTAACACTACTCTCCTCTTTTATCTTCCGACTTAAGACTGAAGATATCATTAACTCCATTGAACTATACGCTTCTTCTACGTATATTTCAATAGCTAGTTTATCCTGTTATTAACCTCAGATAACTTATTATGAATCTTACCCTGTATAACTTCAGACATAACCACTCTCCTTTCTTTTGCTTCATAATCATCCACATCACGTACCTCTGCTCCCTTTACAGAAGTCATATCTTGGAATAACAGCAACTACATAATCAATAATTGTATCAATGTTTTCTCCCATTTGAAATCTCTGTATTATCAGAACATTTTCATGCTCATTTTTCATCCCATTCTTCAAACCATTCGGTCGTTTTGAACCCTTTCTATCAATCTTACACGCTCTTCCCACTGGGTGGACCCCCTATTCTCACGAATTAACGTTTTGTACTAAACTTACCCACACACCCACCATTACTGTTTACAATTAATGTTATAATGGTATGGTGATACCGCTAATTCAATCTTACGCCTTCTTATCCTTACCATTTGGTACTAAATTACGCATACAACCAACATTACTGTTTACAATTAATGTTATAATGGTATGGTAATACCGCTAATTCGATCTTACACCTTCTTAACTTTAGCTTCGGAGCTTAATCACACATACAAGAAACACCTTTACTTACAATAGAAGGTTATTCTGGTATGGTAAATTATTTGTATGGTATTTAGTTCCTTCTTCGCTTTGTCATGGTCCTGATCAAGGGAATGAGTGGATTGATTAGCCCAGCCACTAGAACCTCTTCCGCCAAAGTGTTACCCAGACTATTTCTGTCTATCACCACACG
Source organism: Odonthalia washingtoniensis (assembly GCA_032358235.1). NCBI lineage: Eukaryota > Rhodophyta > Florideophyceae > Ceramiales > Rhodomelaceae > Odonthalia > Odonthalia washingtoniensis. The sequence goes on along the minus strand of JAULBU010061247.1, from coordinate 10,952 downwards.
TTTCCAACTATCATTTTTCGATTCAATTATGGGGAGGTCTACAGTATTTTAGATTATTTTACACGTTACAGTGGCGGTTTGAGATTGGCATGGCGGCGGGTCAGGAATGGAATTTATGCACTTGTCATAGTCCGACATTGTACAGTTCAATGTTGTGCATTTATACACCCGGGTCGGCACGTTTTACCTAAAAATGAAAAGAAGGTACGAATAAAGAACAAAACAACAACCGACGCGCAAGAATTGACCAGGTAATTGATTAACCCAGACACTAAAACCTCTTCTGCCAAAGTGTTACCCACACTATTTCTATCTACCGCCACCCATTTCCAACTATCCACACGTTTTCATACATCGTAGTACTGTACTTAACACTGTACTATACGAATGATCCACGACACTAGAGACAGTTGAACCGATCTAGCCCTAGATTCAGACTGTACACGTATTACTTGTCTTGGCCTACAACCAACACTTCGGACTACATGGATTAGTGTATTGAATTCGCTTTTGGCATTCTTCTTTTACTATAAAAATGCCACCAGCACCATTCCCTTTCACTCTCCTCTTCACTCCCCCACTTTCATCTTACTTCATTAAACCCTGTTTAAATTGTCGTTACTACTAGGATATTGATATCCCGGAACCCTTTAAAAGTCAATCCCTCCGTATTGATACGGATATCTCGACCCGCATTACCTTTTTCCTAAGCCCTGACCTCCGACCTTTGGCAAGTCTCTTTGTGCGCCCTCCTGTCCTTTCTTAGACCCGATTAGCAAAGGACCTCTATAAGTGCATACCTGAACTAACACTCAACACCACAACAAGCACTACCGTACGCCTCCTCTTATAGACCTCTATAAGCGTCTACTACAGTGACTTCCCCCGCGCCATTCCACATCACACCATACACACTAGGTGCCGTTACAACCGAAACGCACTCACTCACCATTCCACATTTGATACAGTACATCCTAGCTATCCCAACCAACACGACCGAAACAGACTTTACTGTACTCAATACATCTTCCCATTTACACGTGGCAGTATACAACCACCTGGCGCTGATTGGTATCGCCCTGTATACTGTCGTTCCATCAATACCAGGGTCATTCGACAGTAATCTTACCGACTGCACCCTATCCAGGTTCAATAATTGGTAACGACCATCGAGTAACGACACGCGCAAAGTTATGCCGAAAGGCGGTTGTTGCATCACGAGCAGGTCAATCGAGAACAACTTCTAACCGCAATACCAAGATTAGAGACATTCACATTAATTAGTGTGTAGTCGATAAAGGAGGTGTTTGAAGGAGAAGAGGAGACTCATAGTCAGCATACGTTTATCAAATGCATATTTATAATCTATGTGACGTAATTGGTAAACTAAGGTTTAAGTGAAGGAGGCAGAGGAGAAAAGGGAAACAAGTTTAATAAAACATCACGTTGGACATCGGGGAGTATTTAGAGCAGGAAGCGCGACAGATAAGTCACTGACATCACTGCAGACATCATCCTTCAACCTTTAGCCACTTCATGTAAGTATTTTCAATTTCAAAGAAGAGTGGAGATGAAGAATTATTTCAACTAGAGACTCAATAATTGGTTATATTCCTGTGAAAACCACACAGTCGGACCAAATTGGAAAAGGAAGTAATAAAATAAACAGACAAGATATACTACTGGACTTAGAATAGGGTAATGAATATATATTCCAGTCACCGATGACATTGGCCATGGAAGGGGTAACGTTTGAGAGAGCAGATGTTAAAACGGTTAGTGGTCACTTGATACTTTCATTATACTCGGCGGACATTCCAGAGGCCAAAGATTTGCTCAATATAAAGCGAAACACAAACCCAAATTCTCCATTCCACAGGTGATTATTTTGGAAGGAAGGTCTGAGTTTTGTTACGGAAGTAGCCAAAAGGTCTTTATCTGCCACTATTCATATTTTAGAATGTATTCATAGCATAAATGAAGACGTTTTGAACGATTTTGAATATCTTTCCATGATACGAGTACCGCCTGTGCTTTATAAGTTCCCATTTGTTGGAATGCATTCCTTGGTTGACATCTATTCTATATTTGGATTTGAACCAATGAATAACCTCTCACTCGGTATCTCCAGGTTGTTAAAAGATTGTCTTGTCTTGTATCTTAAAGACGACAAGGAGTTGAGTATGTCAATAACTACTCTTCCCGGAGAAGGACGAAATATTTCCTTGATGAAGAGGCCTTTCTATTTCTATTCCTAATAGTTTTCTTCCAGAAGTGCGGTAAATCTCACCTGGGTATGGGTTGAATGTAGCATTTTTCAAAATTTTAACAGCTGGTCGTCTATCTGGTATTGTCGGAATGCTTGAAGCAACAGATCATGAATTTATCTATATGGTATCCCCATTTCTCAGTGCAAGTATTGATACTTGTTGCAGATATTTCGGTACTGGAACTGTGACATCTGTGTTTGTACAGTTTAGGTAAATGGTTAACTATAGTTGCAGAATAAATAGACGTCCAACATGGAGTGATGAAGATATTAAAGAATTGAGCGAGCTAATTTCGGAGTTAGATGTTTTTTGGTTTGAGATATTTAGTGAATATCAAGCTTCAAGTATGGGAACAAGAAAATGGCACATGCTTGATCATTTTGTCATATACATAAGTCGTACTGGAGGACTTGGGTATCTAACAGGTTCGATGTACTAAAAGTCACAAAATATTTAAAGAATCGTATGTACTTACCACAAAACAGTCCTAGTCTTCAATGGGTGCGCCGTTCAGATAAAAGAGGATGAACATTATAACCCGAAACGTCTTAGGAAGAGGGTAGTATGTGTTCTTCCAAACAAGGTGAATGGAAGGAGAATGCGAGTTGTTAAGTAAGATGTTTTCTTTTTGGTTCAAACAGGAATTTCTGTTGACTTTATTGAACTTGAAACCCCACTGGGGTTTCAAGTTTGATAAATTGACAGGCAGTCAAGATTATATACAAATAAATGGTTTAACTAATAAAGTAGTTCAGTGTACACGTTCCAGGGACTTAATTTAAATCATAGGTGAAGTTTGACTGACTCAGTAGGTTACTCTCTTGAAAGAACATATAAAGGACATTAGGATACCACTGAATGTTGCCCTAATTCAACTATTAAGTCTCCAGTATCAGCTTATGTTTTGTAGTACATAGTACCTACATTGGACACAATGGCTACTGGTAATTTTGTATTCATGAATAAATCAAACTTCAGAATGTCACATCGCATTGTGTCAAAACGACGATTTTATGAGAGTAAAACATCACGCCTTGATACTGTTATGGAAGAAGTTGATAATGATGAGAGTTCACCCACCCAGAATAGACCTATGGTTTGCCCAAGAGATTGCATTTATGTGGATTAAAATTGGATAACACTGCAATTCTCTATGTTGGGAACACAGTAAGGTACAATTCCCAGTATTTAATGGACTTTCTACAATACTATGACCCTCTTTCGAACAAAGATCTAAAAGTGGACGCAATAGAAAACATTTTGAACTGTATCCATATTAGGTGGCAAAAAAGTGAAGGTGAGTTGGGAAATAGTACTTCATGGGAGCAATATGGACTGTCCCCTGTTGACTGAATTCTTGGAATTTTTCATGTCGTCCCAGATGACTTAGCAATGTCAAAACTTACTGTGTATGTAAGTAGACGGACTGAATATGAAACTTTGCAAGATGTGTCGGTTGCAACTCGTGGGATACATCGTGGTGGGCAGGGTTATTGAAATAATGTCAGGTAGGGCTCATTGGAACGTCCTAAAAGCAGCAGAAGAAGTTTTGGTGACGGCGTCGTGAAAATTGAAGATGAAGATGATAATGAAGTGGAAGGAATTGTTTCTGAACAATGTGGTAGATGAAAAAGAAAACATGTTGTAGAAAATGAGACCATGGTTAGTAAAATTAGAAAAAGAAATAGTGTTGGTGATGTCGTATGTGATGAAGAAGAAATATTGCCAACTGGACGTGCGGTTGCGTGTAATAGGGAAGGTGAGGGTGATTAAATTACAAAAGGAAGAGGAAAAAACGTGGTAATAAGTCTGTACGTGATGGTATTTCCAGTGGTATTGTTGACTAAAGGTGTGGTGATAAAATTGGAGACAGTGTTGGAAAAGACTGCGTGGTTGCGATTGCTAGAAAATTGAAGCTCATTAGTGCCCATGATGAAAACAGCAACTGTATATATAACCCGGGCACGAACGACAATCATTTAAAAGACGGTGATGATTAATTTTTCGCTGTTAATGATGGTTCTGTTGATGAAATGATAAGAAAAGGTTAAACATCTATTTCCAGTGCAGGATGTGATGAAGTTTGACCGGAAAGTAATAACCCTGCCACTGCAACTGTTAGTTCCGAATCGTATAAAGAAAATGAAGAAATAATTGGAGGCATCAAAGAGAATAAGTAGAGAATTTTATGCCTCTTTGGAACTTTGGAAGGAGAAATTTTACAATCTGTGGATGGAGCTTAAGCGTACTAACGTTGAGATGGAGTGCGTTCAGAACCATATTACAGAGACAGTTTCAAGATCGTGATCCATGAATACCTCAAAATCTAAAGGGATGAGCAATGCCAAGGAAGTCCCAGAGATTATCACCAAATATATGGGGGACAAATAGCTACCAACAGGGGTTCAACAATATGTGAAAAAGTTGGTGGGTAATATGCCTAGATACGTGAAGTAGTAAAGCAATGAAGTTTGTGAGTCATGTGGTGAAAATAATTTCTCGTATCTTGATTGGTCACTAAATGACGTATTTAAAGATAAAATAAATCATAGAGATTGGAGAGGAAGATGTATAAAGTTTAAAGGGTTTCGACAAACTTTTATGCAAAATGATTTGGACTTACATGAAACTGGATGTCTAATGACTGTCACAAAAGTTGGACAGGAGAAAGTTTCATTCCGACAGCATTTTTATTTCCACTTTGTCCAATGATTATTGATTTTCGATATAAAAGAAAATCAACAAGTGTAATGTGAATTCACCATTCTCTATCGCTAAATGTCTTGAAGTGAAATTGATTATAATTAAATGAATCCAAATTCGTAAATTGAAAGCATACGTGTTAATGCACACGTTTCGGGTGTTAATGTTAATAAATTCTACGTACAGTGCCACACACGTGTTATGACTTGTCATTGTCTACAGTTCGAGTGAGTCTTTCCACTTGTATGTAATCCATTACTGCATGAGAATACTGTGACGGTTGGTACTGTGTCGATTATACAGTGTCCTTCTGGTTTTTTATGACATATTTTAGTGTACAGTGTAAAGCTGTAGTTGTTCTGCGTACCAGAGTAGGTTATTCATCGTTGCCTCTTCTTCTATTTTTGCGCGCGTCTTTGGTATCGTTTATTTTACCGTGGTGCGCTGTATACTTTTTCTTATCATCTTCCTTTTGTCTTGTTATCATCTTTTATGATCTTCACCTTATCATTTCATCTTCTTTCTTCTACGATCATCATTTTCTCACCTCATCCGTTTCACCTCATCCGTCATCACATCATCACCTCATCCGTTACATATCATCACCTCATCCCATCTCGCACGAATTGGATCCCTCCATATGTCGAACTCACCGACATTCGTGTCCTTCCCAATAGTTTGGAAATTTTTCGTCGTTAGTTCTAGAATGTATTGTGTTCCAATGTACTACACAGAACTCTAGTATTGTTCGCATATTTTCTATTATGCGTAGACAGGCTGTCACAAAGAAGAAGAATCGTGCAAATGAAGTGTTCTTCTGCTACCTTTGACATACAACCACAACAGCATTGAGACCGAAGACGGACGTTGAATAATTTCAGGAAAAGAGAAGAGATGGGATGATGGAATCATTCAAAACGTTGTACAAAACACTACCTTGTGGGACAAGGGATACATCATGGTGGAGAAGAGAAAACTTTTATGACATCAGGGAAAAACACTGTTCTCCGCTTCCACTAGAATAAATATACCGTGTTGACTTACTGTTCCATAACCAGGCAACAAGGGAAGCTAAGGTAGAATTTAGACATTGTTTAATCCAAAATACACTTGTAATAATTTAACACTATCTAGTCTGGATTCAATAATGACGTTGATAATTGACCATTTCCAGGATACTTTCTACATGTACAGGATTGATGACGGCAGCTGTCGAGGCTCTCGTTATCCTGTTTTGAGTACTCAGTGAGTTGTGGTCCTTATTCTTCTTTTTCTGTAGCTTTTTCCTGGGTTCTCTGTGTATGTCTATGTTCTACTATGTTTATATTTTATTGTTCCAGTTTAGTGCGTTTACGTCCTAACTTCACGCTCATTATATTACTTGTCCGGGTTCCCCTTTTTAATCCTTTATCTAGTCATTACCTTTATCATGATATTGATGCCTCCCCTCTTGTTTGAGGTTCGCTATCTACTTCTTTATCAAATTAGGCCTCCTCCGATCGTAGACTGCGTACCTCTTCCTCTCCTTTTCTGTTCTTTTCTCTCTTTCGTTGGTGTAGGTTTTCTTGATTGTTGACTTGACTAAATAGTGTGGGTTTCACTGTTTTTGTTCCCTTACTCCTTCACCGTATGGTATGCTGCAGAGTATCTGGAACTGTATGGAACCCCCTAATTAGTGTATGTTATATCGATCCTGGTGTAACGATTGTTCCACCAAGTAGCTGCGCAGTGCGCTTACTTGTTGATGATTTGTTCTTCTTGTGATTTCTCCTAAGTACAATTGTGGTGACGTCGTTTTCTGATCCGAGCCTTCCTTATGGCGACGCCGAAAGTGTCTGTTGATGACGGTAGTTATTTTTTTTTCTGTTATTAATCTGTGTCTTTTTGTTATTATTTTTCCTCGGTCGGTTCCCTTAGTTATTTACTTCCCTTTTCTCGGTTTTGGGTCTGTCTTCTTATTTGACCTTTCTTCTGATTTATTGTATTTGTCAGTTTCTGACACGTGGTGGGTATTCTTCTAATTAATTTATTGTCAGTTTCTGACACGTGGTGGGTCTCTTTTATTGATTACACGTATCCCTTTATACTGTAGTGTGTGGGTCTGATTCTGTTATTTCAAAAATGAGTCTGGTGCATTTTTTTCTCTTGGCTTCGTATGATTCTTCTAATATCATTGTACTGCAAGTTTCCCAAGGTTTTAATCATTATCTTTACCAACTCTTCGATATGTGTATGTGCATCTTTATATTGCTAATTGCTATAAATATCATATCCTCTTTTGACATACAGAAAAGTGTTTATTAATAGCAACGGACATAAATAAAGTCATCAAAAATTGAGAAAAGGTGGTACATCTCCGAACGAATCGTGTAGAAGATTTAAGACACTCCTTCCACAAGCAATTTAAAAACTTCTTAATAAAGTTCTTTCAGTCTTTCAGTTGCATCTTTCGAACGACAAAGCGTCCATACAGTTTGAACACTCAATGGGTCGAAACTAGGACTACATCACAAGATTAAAAAACAAGGAAAGTTCTCGACTTAATTCAAGAATCCTAGAAGAAACTAATTTTTATAGCACTGCGAAAGCAATCTTTTAGTTCTTCATATGAGGTTGGGTCGGTAGAGTCGTTGATTGCGTTATGTTACATTCCCCGAAAATCGATGGTACATTTTCTGGATTCATTGATAATGTTCCTGTTGCCACAACCGTGGAAAGTGACGAGGAACACAACTATAACGAACATTATGTGATGGAATCCATAAATGCTTCAACAATGTTTCAGGATGAGGACGACAGTGAGAAAGAGTAGGATAATGTTATATTTGCGGTAATGAAAAATGAAAGAGTTATTAAAATTAAATAGAGACGTTTATCACACACAGCTCCATTTTCAATTAATGGTGCAGATATATTAAGTAGATTCTCATTCTCTTGTATTTATGCCAAAATAGTAGCTGCTGAAACTTCAGTGGATAGATAATCGCACTTCTCGGAGAGACTGGAAGTTTTCTACCGCTCATTTACAGCATTTCAATGAGTAATGACATTTGATATCTTCGGGATATATTATACAATAAAAAAACCTCTTCACAGATAGAATACAAACCTACTAATGAGATACCAACATCATTAATACTCTCAAAATTTTATTCTCTATGGCTAAATTCGTCAGCCAGTAACGCCTCGCATCTCTAACGACTTGTACAAAGCTCTATGACGAGCGGAGGTGCTTCTAAACTCTCTTTTCTTCTGCGCTGAATGAGCACTATCCTTTTTCTTCGATCGCGGCGTTTACGTTTCGGATCGACGGTCGGTGGTACCAACCAAAGATAACGAACGTCAGTGATAATTGTAACAATTCTCGGTCCTCCATATCCACAACATTTGAGTATAACTTCGCGAGTAAATTTCAATGCGCAGTACTCGTATGATCATATATCACTTGTAGGTAGCAATCAACGCACACAACATGATTAATTGCATATTCTTGACTACTAAAGTCCTCCTTGGTCAAGTACAGATTTCAACCAAGACAATGCCAGTTCTCTGCTTGTTTAACCAGAAATCATACGGCTCCAAGCCATGTCTAACGCATAGCAAGTTGAAAGCAGTAAATAGTTTCTGTAGCTATTCGTTTTCTTTACAAATATTTCCTTGAATGGTAGACCCCTTTCCTATTGCACGGACGACCTGAAAAGAATAAAATTGGTAATCGTAGACGCGCCCGCATTTGTCGCTGGGTTGATCTGTGTTTCTTTATTTGAGATCTGTTTGGGTCGTGAGTTCAAGCCCTACTCAGGCCCAACTTTATTTTTCGTTTTGTTATATTAGGGATGGGTAGGAACTCCTCTCGAGGAGGTGCGCGTCAAGTACCCCTTCTCCTATCTTCGTGCAATTTGATTAAAAAGAATTTGTTTCATACTTCTTGTATTTTTATAACGGTAAATATGGATCTGGTACAGTAGAAGGTGTGTTTTGTTAATGTTTAGGGGGTGAAAATCATTTTAGGGGCGTTTAGTGGATTGTTAATATTTACATTTTTAATTATTTTTAACGTCACCGTACTGATCTTGCACTTTTCCAACTGTTGGAAATAAAGGTAGAGTTAAGAGTTTATTAAAAAATTGATTGGAAGTACGTATCTAAAATTTTTTGTATTCTTTTTATTTAAAGTGAAACTTCCCTTGCGCATGTTTGCACTTATATGTTATGTGATGCAATCCGAACCGTAGCACCTTCACGTTCATGACTCCGAAAATATACAGTGCCTGTATTCTGTCTCCGTAACTTTTAACTTGTACTGTATTTTACGGATACAGTGTACAATATTCGCTGTCTCCGTAACTTCTGGGTGTACTGTATTTTAACGGATACAGTCTCTAGTATTCACTGTCTCCGTACCTTTCGAGCTTGTATTGGTACTGATCATTGTTGATCATGTTACTGTCCATGATAGCTTGCATTATGCTACAAGCCTCTCTTTCCCAATCCGCTCCGTACCTTCATGGATCCATTCGACACTTCCCTATATAACGACATAATCCCTCTCACAAAATTAAGGAAGGAGAGATACCAAAAACAATCTCTCTCTGCGTCATAGTCTAGACCACAGCTCATCACATGTTCCTTTTTCTTTCTGTTTATTCATGCTCATCGCAAGAACAACGACGAGGGTTGGAAGCATTACAGTAGTTGTAACCTAACATAGTACTGTGTAAACGGACACTAGAAGTGACACTTCATTACTGTACTCGTATAAGTACACGTACTAACGAACGACAAATCGTTGTCATTATATTTGGTGTACTGGTGTAACACGTTACAGCATTGTCATGTGTACCTTGCATTGTCATCTCAAATTCCAACACGTCTGCTCCACGCTTGTGACTAATAGAAAATAATACAAAACTTTCAAATTCTTCTATTCATCTCATCTTGACTTTCACCTTGCAAGAAATCGCGCGCATACTTCATCAACTATTCAATTGGCATTAACTATTATGCTTGAAATTAGCGTCAATTTGGACTTAATGAATTATGATTTTGCAATTCAGTTTATATGTTCAATCACTCACACATTGATCATGTACCATACAGTTGAACTTACGTTCCCCTCGCAGTCGTAATGAAATAAAACGTGGACCTGATCAGTTGAGTTGTACGTATTGTTCTCCTACAGTTTCTGGCTACGCTCCTGGCCATAGCATGCACCATAACCATGTTGCAGACGGGAAAAACGATCGAGGGTATCAATTAATTTTGTTATGTTCAACATCACCATCATCACTACCATTGGCATTTTATCATAATGCTCAGCATTAACATAGATATGGACTTACTGAATTATGATGTGCACTTCGGTTCATATGTTCCACCACACGTTGATTTTGGATTAAACGTTGACATACATATACTTAGAAACCATCATCATTAATACCATGCCCTACCTCAATACTCTGGAAAATGAAACTACCATTACTTCCATATGAACTAGAGGATTATCAACCTTGTAAGTATTAATAAATTCCATGTTCAATGTTCAATATCACACCTTGACAAAAATAAACAAGCAAAAAAAACTTGGGGGCACTATTTAGACTGATGAAGGTCATCTTCAACTGGTTTGAAGATGATTTTCTTCATCAGAAATTCTAATCTCCTAGGGGCTAGGCCTCCCGTCAACAAATCGGCAAGTTGATAATTGGTAGAGATGTCCTCAAGTCGTATCTCGTTTTTCATTACCTTTTCTCTAAGGTAGTGGTATCGCAATCCTATGTTCTTGGATGTGAGCAACTTTCCTTCTCCCTTCGCCAACACGAGGCACGCAGTATTGTTCTCATATATCACGGTGGTTCCTTGCTGTTCTTTATCCAAATCATTTATCAAAACCCTGAACCATGCGATCATCCTAGTTGTGGAGTCTGCTGCAACATATTCAGATTTGGTGGTTCTATGGGTGATAATTGATTGTTTTTT
>JAULBU010061236.1:0-11542 GCA_032358235.1 Odonthalia washingtoniensis | reverse complement strand
TATTTTCTTTGATATTTTGATAAATGAGAAACGAAGTTTCTTCGAAGTAAATAGAAGATCATTACTATGATTGTAAAATTTACTGCAATAAAAGCAAAATATGTAGTGATGTAATATGATATTATGTCACTATTAATTCTACCCGTATTGTAATCATTTTTCACGATAGAAACGATAATCATAAAATACACTTGAAACCCATCCATTCTTGTGACCACGAAATGATTCCCATTGCTCGCGACAAAGAAAATGACTTCCCAGAATATATATAGCGGTATCTTCAGATACTATGTGTATTTCCCCCGAAATACTATCAATCGGGCATAGAACATACACCTTTGATGATGTCGACCTACCAGGTTCTCCTCTTGTTCTATCCCAACATAATCTTATACAATCAAGTACCGTATCGATTTCATCTGGAAAAAAGATGTGTTGTCAACGACATCCAAATATCGTACGAAGCAGAACTCCAACATGCTCTTCTTGTTCCCGGAGACCGATCCATGGCCCACATATTTGTTTAATGGTGAATTTGGATCTTCCCGTTTTTCTTGGTATTCGTATAAATTATAGAGCTTTGGCAAACCACATATTCATATAACCCTCTGGGACCGCTTTTTCACCAACTTCTCCACATTACACCATAATTGTATCTAATCTTGAACCCGAGGTGGAATAAAATCTATCCTTTGTGACAACTCGCTGAATTACCCTGAAAGGTGATTTCTGTACAAATGCTTTTACCAGACTTGTTACAATCCGAAATTCTAGGGCATGCGCAGCCTGAGATGAACGCTGATGCTAGTAACTCTAGTAATATGTGACCAATCTTAGTAGCAGATATATCCAATGTTTCGAAATGTTGATGGAGCAGACGCATCATTTGTCGAATAATATCGGCACCCACCATCCTGTACAGACCAGTAATTGCATTGTCCCTATTTTCTTCAAATCTGTTTAGAGAATAATCGTGAAACTGACAATATGTAAGAAGTTTCTGAACAGTTGAAGATGAAGCTTGAGTTACAAATACTGCGCGATTCTTTTGTACCGCTTGTAATATCTTATTCGACTTTACTGCTCGATGTACACCAAGAGATTTGGTTTGTACTTTATCTGCTTTATAAGCCTTGGATGCGCGTTGATCCATTTTTTTGCAGTCTCCCGAACAATGACAGACTCCCGGTTTGACGTTCGTCGAAAGTCCTCTTTATTTTCTATATGACTTCCTTCATAAATTCCTGCATCCATGTATGTTACACCTCCCAGAATTTCGATATCCGATGGTAGATGATCCAATAGGTGCAACTTTGTTGTTTTCATTGATGATGGAGTATAGTCTTTAAATATTGAAAGTGCTTTGAGTTTGAAAGATGAGATTGTTGTGCGAAGTTTCTGTATATCAGAAGAAGTTCATGCTGGATGCAGATTTTTTCTAAATATGAGGAGATGTCATGTCTACGTAAATTGTGAAACAGGATGTTCTTTCTGCCAATGAACTACTTCCACATATTGTGGCACATATGGCTTCCAAAAATGGGGACACTTGATCAACACGCATGTAATCCGCAGCTTCCAACATTCCTGCAACTCCTTTTTCTTTGAAGAAGCCCTGCAGTGATCCAGAACCACCACCTGTTGCGAAATCAACGTGAATAAATATTGTAACAGTGAGAAAGTTTTTAGACTAAAGACATGAAAGAATTTAACTTACGTAATATAGTTCTACGCAGGATCTTAGAGGTCTTGGAGAACCATGCTCAGACATTTCAGTAGTTGTACGTTCAGGGTTACGAAGTCGAGGCAAACACTACTTAAGAAGTTTCGAGACACCAAGGTGTAGGTTATGCATCGGTTCGAAGAGGAAGATGTTATAAATATCCATTTGTTCCTGTATCTTTTCATTGCTGAAATTTCTGAGAACTTGATACTTTGGATGTATTGAAATTTCTTTCATAGATGAAAATTTGTTCCGCAAATCTGCTTCTTGATGATATACGGTATCCGATTCCAATATGATTTTTGTCTATTTTACTGATTTTAGCCTGTTAAGCGAAGGATATGACATATCAGATGCCTTTACGAGGCATCGATGGCATGGTAGATTTGTTTTAACTCCATGTTTTACTGAAAGAAAATCCTTTGCTTCTGGTATATCAGCTACCCATGACGACAGTATTGGATGACAACGTACTGCTACACCATCTGAAGTACACATTGAAATTCCCAACATTGCTTCATTTGACAGCTGCTTCGTTGACTCTTCAATACTGCTATGTAACATATCCATATGTATATTGCGTTCATTTGAAGATGATGTGCCACATGATGTACAACATGATGAATTACTATTTTCTACTTGTACAGGTAAGTATGCCAGTAATGTACGACCTTATGTTATATTTTCTCTTCTAAAACCTTCACTGAAATTGAGAAGGTTTAGATGAAGTGGGTAAAACGTTTGTGCGGAGCGTTTTAACGTTGTTTTGCACTTGTCACTAAAGAGTTGGAGAAGACCCACAAATGATTGTTCTACGTCACTGCATTCCATTTTCCACATAACTGTAGAATCTGTACTTGATTTTACGGACAGTTCCATAGATTTTACAACCGAAGTTCCGATCATGCATTGGTTGGGTGCGTGAGAAATTGTGATTGATTTTATCTACATGGGTACAATTGATGAATGTTTGCCGACGATAGTTGGCGTTTCAGAAGCTGTATTTCATTTCTAACGTACGAGGTTGTCGGCTTTCCAGACGGCAAAAGCAAGATTCTCTGCTCAAACCCATCCTTCTGAAATGATGACAATAAATAGGATTTGTTGAACGAGTTAACTGAATTGAAGGAGGGGAAGTGCTGAATTAAATGAGGAAAGTGGTCAGATATGGAAAACGTGACTGGATGAAACAATTCGTTACTTGCACTCTACACTTACTGTTTATATCCATGATAGCATCAAAAAATATTCTTCTCATGGAATCAACATTTTTGTTACAATCTATGTTTTCTGATTCAGCCATTATTTCATCGTTTGACGTACTATTCCTTGTTTCCACAAAGTCAGCTTCATTTACACTATTATATATGTCGTACTCACATGTTATACTATCATCTATGGCAAGAGAGTTTCCATAGACACCAAGTTTTATTGGTATAATTAGTGTCGGTTTCTTGATTGATATGTCCGAACCACCTGTCCAGCCATTAAACTGTTCTAAGGAATAGTCGTTGTGGTGCGTAGGACGTACATGTGTCTTGAGGCTGTTATATGTCTTTGATCTGAAAGTGAAGTTGAGATGATTGCAACCTAAGATATATTCAATACCCTGAATGATATTGAAGATATTGATATTAATTTTGTGGTTGGAACATATTTTTGTGCTGTCAGTCTTAAAAAGCAATGTCAATTCATTTGGAAAAGAAGAATTAAAACGAATCAACCGTCGGCTGTGTTATTTACGAATAGTAGAACAATAAAACAGTACAAGTGGACGTAAGAATAATTGTAACCTCCAAGTTATACATAATTGTAGAACTGAGAGACATTGCTTGGTGTACGTGTTTATCTGTCTACATTGAATGAATGCAAGTATTTCTGTACAAAACAAAATAAAGTAATCGGTGCGAGGGTAGGAACAACGATGTAATACTTACAGTACACGTATAGTGATATTTATTATGTAAAAATAATTTTTGAAATAATTTTAATTGATTTAAAAATAATTTTATCAAAACTAAACGCAGCGGAAAGCAGCGGAACATCTGTCGCTGTACCGGTGTCTATCTGAAAGCTGTACAAAACAAAATACAGTAATCGGTGCGAGGGTAGGAACAACGATGTAATACTTACAGTAATTTTCCGGAAAACATTAGATGTGAAAATGTTCTGAGTCAAATGGTTGACCCGTGTCACAGTGTATACGGAAAACTTCCAGTTACTGGAACGCTGATTTTTTTATCATTAATAATCACTACCTCCTCCTATGCCTGCGCAAATTTCAGTACAACCACCATCGGATCCATCCACAACTACCAATACATTTCCGATTTACCATCTACAACAACAAAAGCACCATCATCATCATCATCATCATCGTCACCATCATCATCATCATCATCATCATCATCATCGTCACCATCATCATCATCATCATCATCATCATCATCATCATCATCATCATCATCATCATCATCATCATCATCATCATCATCATTATCATCATCATCGTCATCATCATCATCATCAATCAGCAACATCAATCAGCAACATCAATCAGCAACATCAATCAGCAAACATCAATCAGCAACATTAAACCAACAATGGATCTACATTCACTAATTCTATATAAATATGCATTGGTGTGGTAAAGAATATGATTATGTTTATAGTATGTGATCCAATTATCAAATTATCACCAACAAAAGTCATTAATTTTTGGCCGCTATTATCAGTATGGTACGCGTGGGTGTGGTAAAGACTATGATTATGTATATAGTATGTGATCCAATTATCATATTATCTTCAACAAATTTCATTACACCATCATCATCATCACCATCATCATCATCAATTAGCAACATCAATCAGCAATTGCTGTTAAAATCAATCAGCAAACATCAATCAGCAACATCAAACCAACAATGGATCGACGTTCACTAATGCTAAATGCATATTTTTCCCAGCTGAAGACTTGAAGAAGGAAGCAATCTTATGCGTAGCTGGTGTCATCAAGCAACTCTGGTGTCCGTTATTACTTAACTCTGCTAACTTTGTTGGTTGAGCTGACGCATTGTCCGCGGCATTACTAATGCTGTTCCTCAGATTGTCCAGATTTTTCTCAGTTCCTTCAGTGTCATCTGGTGAGGCAGGCCCTTGATTTTGCTGAGCATTGGGATTTAGTGGCTGTTCGACTTGCTCAATATTTTCCGAAACGTCGTCCATTACATCTTTCAATTAATCATTAAGATTTTCAACCGCTGCTAAATCGTCGTAAGCCTCGGTTGACGAGTTCGTACTGCCAGTACGGACGCTCAGTGAGAGTTGGGTGACAACAGCATCGTTCAATTCAATGTCATTGTCTGTTGCAACTGCAGAATGTGCAGTATGTGCCTCTAATTCTTTATCCAGTGTGATTAAATTATTCTTCTCAATCGATGGTGTAGCAGCAGACTTGTCCACTAGCATATGATTTTCTTCTTCAATTTATTCAACCTGGGGTGCAGGTTCAATAGTGTCCAAGTAACAATCAGGGACAATTACATCAGCACTGGTTTTAGATACAACTTATTCTTCATCACATAATGATATTTGAGCAATTTTCTCCACAACGGGCTCTGCCTCACTCTCAACATGTTGTGAATTTTCAGCGGAATGAGCTAGTACCGTAACATCCTGAGAAATTTTTTTAACAGGTGAGGCTTCAAAATTATCAATTGGAGGTAATGCAACATTTTCACCTTCCCCATCAACACCAGGTTCAGGATCTTCAGCACCTTCATCTACCAAAATATCGTCAGTACCGTCAATCCCATCGTCTTTCACCATTTCATCGGCAACAGCTTTACTGACACCCTCACCTCCGTCGACCTCAGCCACCCGTAACTCTACACCCGCTTCTCCCATAGAACCCCTAAGTAAGGCGCTATACCACCATATGGTCCAGTTTTTTCTTTCTGTGTACGCGCCTTTTTCACGAAATAAAGCGTATTGAAATTTGGGAGGATACACACACGTCAGCGATTGATTTGTTTTATATGTCGCCAGTATATTGTTCTTAGATGATTCGTCAAAACATTTAATATGTGATTCATTGAAAAATGCTCTAATTCTGTTTCTTTTAAACTCCGGTATCTCCACTTTCACTTCAATTTCCCATTTGTCATCTCCCTTACATATTCTCGAATTCTCTCCTTTTGTATCTATGTTCGTTATTAAACAACTGGATGTCTTGAAAACGTCCCTTTTTTATCCATATAATCATCCTATTAATTTATCATTTCATTCGTTCGTTTTTTCATAATAGTAACAATCGTCATAATATCAATCATCATGGTAATCAACCTCTATATTACTGATCCTAATCTAACACTACTCCAACAACTACGAGATACCATTTTATGGCATCATGTCATATTTTTTCTGTTTCCAGGCTCAGTTCTCCCTTTTTTATTTTTCCTGGCTCAGTCCTCCTTTATTTTTTCCTGGCTCAGTCCTCATTTTTTCAGTCCCCTTTTTTTCTGCCTCATTCCTTCTTTTCTTCTTCCTGGCTCAGCCCCCCTTTTTTCCCTCAATTCTTTTTTTAAAAAATCACTAATTGTATTAAAATCTCCTCCAATAAAAGTCCTATCTTTAACCGGTGTTCCAATAGGCCTGAACAACATATGTAATCGTACATTATCTGTTTCATCTATACCCTCACCATACAGAGGAACCTCCAGCATGAAGTACATCCCCTCTACAGATGAGCATACTAAATGGGGGAATGGTAACACACTTACTTGGACAAACATCAGACAGTACAGCAGCAAAAATTTCCAGTAGTGTTGCGTAGTAATGGGAACGTGGGCATACTCAAATTCAAAATCCGTTTCTTCCTGATATCATAAAGAAGTAGCCAGGTTGCTAGACAATCTCACCAAGCACAGGTGAGACATAGAGATCTGTATGGAGGTCTTGCCTTTCACATACCGGGCCATTTCGTAAGAAAATTGACCCAATGTTCGGTGAGTACAACTGACCGTTTCCATCATGAGCCATCCCAAGCCCCATTATTTTCGCTACAACTGACATACAAAAGTCCAATTCAGCCTTTTTTGCACAACTTTGTATATTGTTCCTAATAAAATCAGAAATAGCGAACTCAGTAGTCATTTATCTGCAGTTGGAGTGTGTCTTACTGGAATATGGACCATTATTGTGAATAGGACTCCAAACATTGTTATCGTGGAAGCAGGAATAATAATCTAGAACTGATGACACGTCTAGTATGATATCCTTTCCAGTTCCTCTATCATCAAACACAGAACGGGCTGCAATATCCCCCAGAACAACGTGCCCCTCCATAGTTAGTTTAATTTTCTTCAAATAAAAGAAACAAGAGCCGAGATTTGAATTACGCTGCTCCATACCAAGAGCAAGCGTCAATCTGGTTCCAGCACCCTGTCCCAAACCTTTCATGCAGTTGATAACCCCATAGTAAAATTCATAGCAGTGAATCGCTTTCAATGGAGATATGGTTAGTTGATCTCTCCATAAGTATGTTGATTGAAAGAATGTTCCTTTTAAAAACATAGAAACATCTCCCGCACAGTGATCCCACAACCCGAATGGGTGATGTATCAGTGCAGTCTACACTGCCAAATTTGATTCACTAAAACTTCCTTCATTTCTATACTTCTTGATAACGATATCAACAGTTCCTCCCTCGCCTTCATTACTTTTCTTGGTGTTGGCGATTTTTTCCCTTTTATTTTGACAATCTGGATCTCCAACACTTTCTCTTCTTTCCTTTCTTACTGTGTAACTGTCACCCGTCACACGGCAAGGGGAAATAAACTTGATGAAATTTTTACCTCCTTTAACGTACTGCTGAAGATCCTCCCCTTCTACAATCTCATTCAAATAAATTGGAGATGTGTTCCTTAACAGTAGAGTTTTTCCCTCGTAATGTTTTTCTTCGCCTTTGACCTTTCCCGGACTGTCACCAATACTGGCCCAGATCGTTTTTAAAATTGTCGTAACTATTTCACGATACTTTCGAAAATACCAACTACCCTCTTACTCTATTTTCTTTTTATGCAAAGCCTGTACCAGCAAATGCATGTACACATCTAAAAATTCAAAACTAAATATTTCTTGAACACATATGTACGAGATACATATGTTCTCATTTTGTTGAAGGTATTGAAGAAGGATACCTTTAATCTTTCGATATTGAAAACAATATTTCGAAACGAGAGCATAGTTCCCACACATCTTCATCCCACCACTCGGTATAACCCCACTGCAGAATAACAGGTGACTCAATTTTCTAATTGAATCATCAATATATACAACTGGATGTTCTTTCCTTGATAAAACAAAGAAATATGAATCGCACCCTTCCAGTATCGAAAAAAGATTTACATTTCTATAGGTACTGATTATTACATTGCTTCTAACAGACAAACTCGTTCGTAATGCATGATTTTGGTGCCATCAAAGCGACCTATAACATTGATGATGATAAATTTACCTTCAATACAAGATTCTTTTTCCGAACGTCTCATATACTTGAACCGATAATTTTCATCAATTACAAAAAAGCTGCCACTGCCTACGTTTATGCTCACACCTTTTAGTTTTTAAAATTTCGAAACTTCCTTCATCTCCAACATACATCTAACAGTGATTGCGCACATTTTTTGAAGATAACCATTGGTACGAATTGACTGCTCAATAACAGCACTATCGCAAGTCGGCTAATCAGATGTTATTTGAATTACTCGACATTTTGGCCATTATCTACGATCTTTCTACACACAGAAGACACACCCATCTTACACGTGGTAACGATGATGTGATTTGATAATCAATGTCAGTCCAGGCCGACCAGAATAACCAATCACAATCCACTACACGTGTTTCAAGAAGCTTCTAGATGCAAGGTCGAAACTGTCTGTTATTCGCATTTTGGTATTCTTATTCCATTATAAGAATACCACTTGCACCTTTCCCATCCTTTACTCACTTCCCATGTTGGTACTTTTTACCATACAATAATTAAACCTATAGTTTATTATTGTGGCCGATCAGGTGTAGACACCAAGTCAAGAGTCTCCCCAGTAGGTATAGATCCTTTCTCGTGCTCGCCCGACTGTTCGCATAACAATTGTATTGATACCGTTGTTCGTCCTCACTCCGTCTCCAACGTCCATTCCTCTCTGACCTCTTTATCTTCCTGTCTTTCTCTGTCTTCGTTCTGTCTGCCTTATTGACCAGTCATCAACCTCTAACCTCAATACGTGCATATTCAATCTACTTCTCTTCTACAGTACACCCGAGAATCCAGATTACTCTCATTGATTGGATAATTTCACACACGTATCATCCTCTTCTACAGTATACCAAAATCCACATCAATCCCATTGATTGGATACAACCGCTGACATGTGTCACCAACTGGATACACACACACCTACAGTGCAACTGCTCAAATCTTACAATACGTGGCGCCCTACATCCAACGGCGGTGATTGTACACCAACTAGGAGGCGCCAGTTCGTAGCTTACACGTACAGTTCGACATTTTTGGTCCATTGTAATGAATATCTGTTCGTTAAAATATGCTTCTTTGAATAAAGACCAAGACTTCGGAGAGACGGCCGATGTGTTGAGGGCCATTCGCTGAAGTTGGGAAATAACGTTGTGTCGATGGTTTTGCCGAAATTGCGAAAGCTGAATTTAATTCTCAGTTTCCAGTACAGTTCCAAGTACTGGGAATTTTGTCGTAAATGTACCTCATTCGGGGGCGTCTGCATCAAACAGTGGACTGTTTTTCAAGGTATGAAGGAGAATACCAAAATTATAAATTATAAATTAATTTTAGGACATCTCCCCAAACAATGTACTGTTTGTCGTTCTGGCTCCTAATCCAAAATTGGACCCTATATAATTAAAAATATACAACAAAGTTTCAGTTACTGGAACTTTTACAAAATTTCGTTTCGTTTCTCCTGAACACAAATTTGAGAAAAAAAATTAATTTTTTTATTTCAATACACGCATACAATGAACCTGTCGTAAACGTGTGATAGCGCTCAACTAAAAAAGAAATTTATTTACAGATTTCATGTTTTAACGGAATCCCACTTTCAGTAAAAACTTTCCTCCATCACTTGTACGATCATTCCTATCAATCAATCATTGAAAACTTCAAGCACACCCCAAAAATCACATAGTCTACATCACAAAGGGGAAAATGTCTTTAAGTCAAACAGTACAGAACTTCTCTTTCCTCCTGCAACTCTTCAAGCCGGCATCACATGCAATCAATAAAAATGGAGAGTGCAAATAATGCAAGGTGCTTTGAAATCTACTGCATTCACTTCCGTTCGTTTCTGTTAAATCAAGACATGGGGTGCATATATGTAATGACAATTTGGTCTGGTCTCCGACTATCTCCGCCTCAGTGTCAGAGCTATCAAAATCCTCCATGGAGAAACACAACATCACAAATTCTCCAAATCGCACAACAAGTCAAGTTCAATTACGAAGTCGCCCTCTTCCGATCATTCAAAAGAATATAATTAAAGAAAGAAAGAAACGTCACACTTCTAGACGTATTGAACGAACGCACTCCGTTAAAACAGTCTCTACCAAAACATTATCTGCCCCTATAAATAATATGATGCATACATCCCCATACCGTACACGTTCTCAACGTGAAAAGAACTTACCTTGACATATTTTTTTAATTACGCTCATGATGCAGACACATGCCATTAATACTAGTTCTGAGGTGATCCCGTCATATTTTGGTGAAGCAAACTTACATTGTTTGACAACATAAGCATGTTGCAAAACTGGTAAATCGTTTTCAACAGTTTATTAACTTAAACAAATACACTCAGAGTGAAGAATATAGACTGCACAATCCCCTCTTATTCACTCATACCACTCTCCACATCATCAAGAGCATATTTCTGTATTGATTTATAACGGCCAGCTTCCGTACTGCTGTGGTACAACGGGCATTCCAAGTTCGATTGGCCTCGGTGCTCATTATTCCTTTTTGTTACGAAACGTGACTAATTTGACACGTTCCTGTCACGGTTCGCCACGTTGCTGGAGAGCGGGCAAGACAAGGAAATTGATCTCCATGCAACGTGTTCGAGCTCCATGCAACGTATCTTTTTGACGATGGGATAATTACTGTACAGGATACAGTAATTCACTGTCCGTCATGCCCTGTATGATCCACCCACCGCCAACCGACGGCAGGTAGGATGTACTTAAAGTGGTTTTTCCCACTTTGACCTTTTCATTTTAATAAATGCAAGCAATCTTTGGTCTGAATCTGACTCCAAACTTGCACTTCGTCATCAATAACTAAGCCCTTTCGGCTACGACAGTATTCCAACCTCGTGTGCGCGAGTCGATCAACCGCGCCTTACAAGCGTCAACACTGGTCCGACCACATCCAAAGTCGTGTTCGTTCCCTCCGCCTTACAAGCGTAACCTGGTACGGACATCATCCATTTCCTCCACACCCCTGTCATCGACAATCGATGGAAGACACCAACATCGTGGTGGACGCCACCTAAACATCAACTCAACCCAACCCCCTCCCCTTTTGGTGGAGTGCTTTGCCAACCACGTAGGCTATTGCGGAACGAGGGCCCAAACACCCTTCGTGCCGGCTCTCCTTGGGGAAGTGCATTGAACCACATCTGGTCTCCCAGCCTAGAAACTAGGTGGTTATTGACTCAAGATGGATAAAAATACAACGGGCATACCGAAGCCCGGGTTAAGAAAAACCCGATCTGCGACCGGTAG
>JAULBU010061225.1:0-11543 GCA_032358235.1 Odonthalia washingtoniensis | reverse complement strand
TAAGGACCCACCGATTTCGACAAGAGCTTGTTTATAGTGCCAAGGGTGGGAGACGTTGCTGTGGTTGAGGTATCCGTATCGGTTATGCGCTGATTTTCTGCTGGCGAGCGGTCGACAAAAACGTCGGCACCAGGCTGGAATCTTGTTTTGATCCGTACTGTTTTGTCGAAAAACTTCTTGTAGTTGGCTTGTGCAAATCGAACATTTTCATCCGTATCGGTGAGCATGCCCTGCAACTGGTACGGAATACGCAGTTTGGTGGTGCGGGTCGAAGCTGAGGTGGAGAGAGGCGTACACTTGGCGGTGTTAGAAGTTAGAGACAGGAAAACCGGATTTGGTGTATGGCGTGATAGACACAATGCGAATGGGGTGTAATTTAGTGTACCGATCGGTGATCACTAATACAAACCAGTTGCCGGAAGATTTTTTGGGCAGTGTGCCAAGAATGTCCATAGCGAAAAATTCCAAAGGACCGTTCAGTTAGAACATTTGAAGGTTGTGTTCATGCCGATTCGGTGAACCACACGTCTTTGCGCAAGAGCAGCAATTTTGAACCGTATTACAAACATCGTTACGCATGTTACGCCAATAAAAGTGGCGGCGTAACATTTCGTACATGCGGTGAACACCGGGATGGCCCGCCGTGATCGAATAATGCGACAGGTATAAAAACTTGTCGACGAGGGAGTGGGGGACAACCGTTTGAAGGGCGCAATCAATGTTAGAGTGACTAACCAGGAATTCGTATCGGTTTTTAAAGAACACTGAGTCGGGATTGTCCACGAGAGCTTGAAACTTTTGGCATTTCGCATCGGTGGTTTGGGCTCGAATGAGCTCATCTTGCCAGATGTGATAGTGGAGGTCCCGAGAATCGGCAAGGAGTACTTGAGAACGAACTAAAGACGGAATATGCCATTCATGTGGAATATGGATGACGTCAGAGGTGTCTTCAAAGGTTGAAAGGACAGAACAGTTGTGGAGGAGTATAACCGGTATGTCTTCGTCGATGGGTGAGTTATCCAAAACGGCTGTTTTAAGGCAAGAGAGGGCATAGAGAGCCTGATGGCGAGGACCGGGATGTTGTTGCACTTCGAAGTCATATCATAGTTCCGTTCAGCAGAGTTGAAGGTGCGGGACCAATAGCCTATCGGTTCTAGCGTTCCATCCGTGGGTCGTTCTTCCATGAGGACGCATCCGATTTGATCATCGCATGCGTCCGTGTCCACACTGTAGGGCGCTCCGAGATACTGTAAAGCCAAGACTGGTGGAGTATGGAGTTTGTGGTTGAGGGCTTCGAATGCACTTTGTTCCGTATCGGATAATGTTGGGAATTTTGTGGGTTCCGTCTTTCTTAGCATTCGCGTAAGAGGGAATCCAGGCGTATAAAATTCGGCACGAAGCCGCGATACACTTTACAGAGTCCTAGAAAACTCCGTAATTGTGTTTCCGTAGTCAGTGAATGCATTCCTTTGATATCCTCAATAGTTTTTGAGGCTACGCTCAATTTACCGGGACTGATGATATGACCGAGATATTCCACTGATTCCTGCAAGAAGAATGATTTCTTGGCGTTGAGTGACAGGCCGGCATCGGAGAGCAGTTGGAGGATCTTCGTCACGTGTTGCTGATTATTCCGTATGTCGGTTTAGAATATGATGATGTCGTCCAAATATACGAGTGTGAATTGCCATCGCATTGATGAAAGGATAATGTCCATCGCCCGTTGGAAGGTACCAGGGGCGTTTTTCAATCCGAACGGCATGCGGTTAAAGTGGTATAGACCCTGATGGCTGATGAAAGCCGTCTTATTATGATCCAATTCGGCCACGGGCACTTTCCAGTATCCCGATTTATAGTCTAGGGTACTGAATATGTTGGCATCCCCGAAGTAATCGATGCATTCATCCATTCGGGGATGGGGTAGGAATCGCGAACCGTGACGGAATTGAGGCGTCGATAATCGATGCAGAAGCAGAGGTAGCGGCGTTTCTTAGGTACAAAGACGACTGGGTATGCCCATTCCGTATTAGTCGGTTCGATAACGTCGTCTTTCAGCATACGATTTATCTCATTCCATTCTGTTTTGCTTTGTGCCGGGCCGGCGCGAGAAGGCATTTGAAAAATTGGTATCTCGTCGGGTTTCAGTTCGATCCGGTGTTCAGTTGATGAGATTCGTTCAAGATGGCCATCCCACATGTGGCGAAATAGGGTCAGTGCTTCCAGGAGTTTTGTCCGATGCGGTGTGAGGCAGTCGCTAACTTGCACGTTGGTGCGCCAGTCGACTCAGTTGTAATGTGCATCGCTGTCTCGTATAGCGGTGTACATGTCGAAGAGGGCACATTTAGGGTCGTCAGAGACGGATGGGTTGGTGAGACTGATGTCCTGTACCGATTCGGTGTTGTTTAGGTCCCGTTCCGTGACAGCATTTTTCGTATCCGGAGGGTAGATGAGGTTGGCCGGTGGCGGAGATGCAGTGGCAATCGTTGTGTGCTTTTGCACATGAAACGGAGCGGAGGAAAAATTGCATATGGTGACGTAAAATGGGCGGCATGGGTCGATCTCAGCAATTTCCGTTAGTGGCCAAGATAAGCGTTTTGTCCGAAAAAGAGGGCAAAGCGCTACGTCTGTATCTTTTATTTCCGAAACGTGTCGAAAAAATTTTGAGTTGCCAAAAACATTTATTTAATTTTCGATCTGTAAAAAATATTTCCAAAAATATATTGTACTGTATCAAAAAATGCACATTTTACCGAAATTACCAGTTTACTGCACTGCGGATTATATCGCAAATTTTGATAAACGAAATTATTTTGAGAATGGTCTAAATTTATTAATTTGTTCTCCAGAATTCTTTTTGCATTCCCAAAATGTTATGTTATCAATTTTGACTGTCAAAACAATGCCTAGGAGCATCGAAATAATTTTGACAGTCAAAACTCACACAATAAGGATAAATTTGTTCAACCCCAAAACCTGCCACAAACATTTGTCGTTCTTATAGACAGATTGAAAAGTTTTCATAAAGTAACATTCTAAAACCAAAGAAGGGGTGGGGAGCGGGGGGTTTCTGAAATGTCGCAAAAGGGGAGGAAAGGTTTGAAAAAGAAAAAAAGCACAAGGTTTTTTTTATATTTTTTATATTTTTCAGATCTTTTTCCGGCTGCCAACGACAACGAGCTAGTAATGCAATGTGGTCCAGAGGAATGTTTTCAACGTTTTCCAAAACATGTTTTTGCATCTATCGAACAATCGCAAATCCGTGTGTAGCTGATCCGGTAGCATTTGATAAACGCGTTCACAATGGAGATGGTGATGGCGACGATGTCGAAGTTTCATTTTTCATTTCCACTTCCACTGCACTGTCCTGTTGTTGTTTCGTATTATTCATATTTTGGCTCCCCACGTGCACTCTATCCTTGCTTTGTTTCTAAACGGGCGACAGGGTACTTCTTCATTTCCTTCAAAAATGCGTGAGCATCCATATTTCCGTTGCTTCCTTGTCTGTTGAGAGTATGACCAACAAAGCAGCCTTCACTATTTTTCATCCCTTTAATATCTATTCCATCCAATCCTTTCTCTCGAAGTTCATCACGTGCTTCCTCCTCCTTCCGAGATGCTCTATGTTTATCTAAACCCTTACCTGTTGGTTTTTTCGGTTGAAACATATGAATGAATTTATTTTTTCTCATCTTATCAATAATTCCTACAATTACAATTTATAAACAAACAAAACAAATGTTTTCTCTCACATGCAGTGTGTTTTTCTCTTCACTCTGGAGAAGAGGGTAAGTACTAAAATCTTCAACATTTAGTTTTGAAAGAATTTGTATCAGGGTTATTACTATCTGCATCAGAATTTTCAACCGTTCAAATGGTGCAACGGATTTCCGGGCTACTACTCCAGCTGATCCAACAGAGACCAATTGACCCCAGTTAAAGTCAGGCTATCATCCATCCAGGAATGGCAGGGCGACGGTTGAACCCAGGGTATCCACGCTCTCGCTGATGAATTCATAAAATTAGAACCTGTAACAGACATGTCTCCTTCTGGTTCTATAACGTCAAGGTCTTCACTGCTCTGTTCGCGAGACAATTCGGTGCCATCCACGTCCATATTTAGCATGTGTTGGGTTTGATTATTCACATCTTTCACAAATTGTGGTGGTAAAATGTTTTCAGACAACTCATAGAAATCCCGAGCAGTCAGTGTGCGAGACAGGTCTCATCCAAAAACTTTTCTTTATAGTCTTTATAGTGGATTCTTTCCAGAAAGCATTTCACGTGCTGTGTCATCTGTAGGTACATAAGATCGTAGGAGTTTTTCCATCTCATCAAGTGAGATAAACACCGAGTTTTTCTCGTCTGCAAGCCAAAATGAAAAATCCATTTTACGGATCAACTCTTCAATGTACACGTC
This sequence comes from Odonthalia washingtoniensis, assembly GCA_032358235.1. Lineage (NCBI taxonomy): Eukaryota > Rhodophyta > Florideophyceae > Ceramiales > Rhodomelaceae > Odonthalia > Odonthalia washingtoniensis. Next base: position 7,126 of record JAULBU010061225.1, on the reverse strand, counting down.
GGTGGGGCCGTGCTCCGATCCACCAAACATATCCAATACTGTTACAACGTACACATTGTGCCTCGCCCGATGTTTTCACAGCCATCGATTCGACAGACCAAAAAAGACAATCTACTGCGTCGAAGGCACTCGATGCAGCCTCTTTATTCGCACGAATATTAGTGTGAAAATGACGATGTGGGTCGCCATCGGATGTGGGAGAAGTTTGATCTTGGTTTGAGCTATGGTAATTCGCGTCTTTCTGATAACGTGAAAAAATTCCATCGGCAATAGAGTGGTCTACATCCGTAACATGGTCCCTGAACAATCGATTTTGGGTTTTTGGATTCTCATCTGTATTTGAGAGGGGGTAGATTCATAGCCATTTTCATTTACAGCGTCAAAATAATTTTCAGTACTGGTCAACAATAATGTTTAGATTTATCAAAACGTGAATTATATTATTATGGAGCTGCTAATGTACCAAAAGATATAAACCGTGCACGAAAATGGTTCAATCAAGTAATACAATCATCAGACCGTGTACAAGCACATTCCCATTTAGGATTCTTAGATTTACAAGGACGAAATAATAAAAGTGCATTACATAACTTAAAAAAGCAGCTGATAAAGATGAAATATTACGTTTATTAGGTATGGGATATCTGAATTTACGTGGTATAGGATTAAATGGCAGAAATATTAGATCAGTTGTTAAGTATTTTGACAAAGCTGCTAAAAGAGAAGTACCAGAAGCTTTATATAACCTTGGTATATTATATGAAAAAGGTATTGGTGTACGAAAATCAATCAAAGATAGTTTGGTTTTCTTCGATACAGCAGCTAGGAAATATGGACATATAAGAGCTAGTTATCGCGTTGGAGAAATGTATTTAAGTAGTGGTGATGGTACTGATTGTTCAAAAGGTAGTTCATATATGAAAATTGTAGCGGAACAAGGTATGTGGGGTACGCTTTTAACAAGAGCATTAAGAGCTTTTGAAAAACATAATTATGAAGATGCTTTATTTAGATATTTACTTGCTGCCCATTGTGGATTAGAAGAAGGGCAATATAATGCAGCATACCTATTTGAACATAATAAAGTCTTGAACACACCTAAATTAAACATACCATTATTTCATGGTATTACCACCAGTACAAGTAATGATAGGAAATTTTGGATGATGATTAATAAAGAGGAAGAAGAAGAAGTTGATCTAAAGGAGGAAAGAGAGGTGTTGGTAGAACAAGCAATGGGGTTATACCAAATGAGTGTTTCACAACATACAAAAGAAGCTATGGTAAGATTAGGAGATTTAGCATACGGGGAAGCTAGGGATTATAAACGTGCTGCATTAGCTTATGAACAAGCTATTAAAACAGGTAAGGGTAATGCAGAAGCAATGTTTAACTTAGGTATGATGCATGCTCGAGGGTTTGGAATGAATCCTGATAAACATATGGCGAAACGATATTTTGATGAAGCTGTTGAAACACATCCCGATGCTAGAATACCAGCTATGATAGCTTTGTTGGTTCTGAAATATTCAGATGTGTTTGAAAGTTGGTTGGTATCCATAAATGAAAGTTGGTTGAAGTTAAAACATTCTTTCTCAAATATTGTTTCTGTACAATATGGTGATGATATTGATTTTGATGATGGTGGTGAAGAGGATAGACAAGAAGGTGGAGGTGGTGGTGATGATGAGGTGTTTGGTAGAATTCCCGGATTTACAGAAGGTGCGGAAGATCAACAAAGACGGAAAGTTGCTGTCAAAGTTGTATTAACTTCTGACATATTGGCCGTTACGATGTTATTGGTGATTTTAGTTGCCGTCGTTAACGCTAGACAGAGAAGACTTATGCAAGCAAATGCCAATGAAGGTTTACAACCAGAAGCAGCGGAGCAAGATAGAACCTTAGATCAGCAGCAGCAACAGCGCAATCCAGAACAAGAAGAAGCAAGGTGATTTTTTTAAAGGAGAATGCTTCAATAGACTCATATTTTGAAAAAGAACTGTCTTAGTTTTTGTTTATTATTTTATATCTTTAACTTATCCGCTGTAACCATTCCATGTCCATGATATCAATAGTGATAGGAGGCTCATGTTTATCACCTAGTCTGATAACAATCGTTGCTCCCTCAGCGATTGAAATTCCAGTTTGTCCTTTATTCGTCTTGATGTGAACCGTATACATACAAGAACTGCCTCTACTTTCTCTGATAATTTCGAAAGAAGGCATGAACCCACCTAACCAAACGCCATCGACATTAAACGAAGGCCATGCAGTCGGGCAAACAGGTTTTAAAACAAAAGTACCATCTGCTAATGGTCTTAAGCCAAGCATACCATTAATGACAACTCTTAACACCAAAGCGCTCTCAGCTGATAATTGAGCCCAGCTATCTTGACACTCGACTGCATACGGTGCAGCTACACCATGTACCATCCTAGCACGTGCATATTGAATAAATCTATCAAATGACAGTTCAACTAATGAGGATTGAAAACCTAAAGCAATCGTGTATAAAGTACATCTATCCCATACGTCATGACTGTCAGAAGAAACGCGGACTCCATCAGGCGTCCATAAAGAAGTGAGGCAATAACGAATTGCATTACGTGAATCCGGTAGTCCTGCAAGAGAAGAAAGGCAACACCAACCACGAGCGACGGTACACTCTTTAAAATAATCATATCGCCATGGTGACCCAGTTTTGAAATATTCATGTACATTACTTCTTAATTTCCGTGCAACGTCCTGATACTTTAATGCGGTGGCCGTGTCAATTGCACATTGTTTACTATTGGGAATGACTAAATTACTTTTTGTGTACGTAGTTGACAATAAGAATTGAGCTGTTGAGAATAAAGCACATATCGCTAATGTATTAGTTGATAAATTGAAATCACCAGTTGGAAATCTACCTTCTAATTCATCACTCTGACTTGCAACCACACCTTCCGCACAATCTTCAATCTTGTCGATTAGGATTTCACAAGCGAATTGAATAGCTTGTTTCATCTCATTTACAAATGAATCATTATCACTATTATCGAAATTCCGCATACATAATAAATATTGAGATGTACCAAACGCAAACATTGCAGCATCGCCGCGATCAAGTCTACCTATATATCCACCATCGATCTCAACACTATATGGTATTTGTTTCGAGTGAATATCGAAATGTTCATAAAGTGTACGAAGAGATTGACGCATTGCGGAATGTTCAATTGCGTTTGGGGGATAAAGGTAAGGAGTTAAAGGTGCTGTATATTCAACTTGGTCATTACACCATACACCACAATAAAACATATTACCACCCGGAGAATGACATAATCCAATAGTAGGAGAATCGAAAACGGCTTCCGATGTACGTATTTTAGCAAAATGAACTAAAGAATTTAAATAAGTATCAGGGCATTTTAAAACAATGCCGCTCGTCCAATTGTTTACAAATTTCCATCTCAATCGTAAATCTAATAATGGTGATGGTGATTGTTGTATAGGTAAACATGAAAATGCTGTATGTAACAGTTTTCCACCATTTCTCCAATGTGTAACACGAATAACATTATATCCTCCATTCCGTGTAACAATCGTTCCTGTTGGTGCACTGCTTGTTTTCGCTGATGATGGTACAAGTGATAATGTATTGTATTGAAGAAGTGTATGAATGACTGGTGATTCAGGAGATACGAAGATAGAAAATTTAAAACCGAGATGATCTGATGGATCTATAGGTGGACGTAATATGGATATTGTGATACCATCGTACGTGACGAGCGTTGGCGGTGATGGAAGTTTAGGGAGTTGTAAAGGTGTTTGCAAATACCCTCGTGGATTATTACGATCAGTTATACGGGTAGGGAATAATATTGTGGAATGATCTGTACATACTGATGTACCACTTAAACAAATTATCGCAACTGCATGTAATCCATTCTGTTCTATTTTGTAATGTTGTTCATGAATAGCACTCGGTGATAACTCGCGTGTTATGCATGGTGTACCTTCTATTTCTGTATTGGTTTCAGCTGGTAACAAATTGAACGCATCTTGCTGTTGTTGTGTTGATATGATCCATTTTGTCATTTTGAGTTTTCTTTTTGTTAGTGAGAAAACAATGTTTCTTACTGGAAGATAAAAAAATAAAAGATCCGCACTATTTATACAGTATATCGAAAAATCAGATTCTGTTTGAAAATGGCCCTATAACTTTGAAGTTTTTTCTAGTCACCTTCGCTTAGGTGGTCTCTCAATCAATCTGCGTTGATCCGCTTTCAATCAATTCTGTGATGATCCGCTTTCCCCAACTCCACTTTCTCATCCTTTTCACCTTCACTTTTGTCCTCTTTCTCCATCCCGCTCCACTTTTGCTCCGCTCTGTGATCACTTGCTGCAAACGTGAACCAAGTAAGCACGGTAGCTCTCACAGGTGTCAGTAGGGCGTGAGCCATCCGCACAGGTACTACCCCCGTATAACAAGAAACTACGACACCATCGACGAGTAGGGTTCCAGATGCCGTATGCGGATTATACAAACCATGATCAATAACCTGTTCAATATTTGTCACTACATACCTTAATCTTTTCAATTGTTCTCGAATCAATCTGCCGTAAATAATATCACCGATTTTCACATCTTCAGCATAAATCAATTGATCATTATGTAATATGATGTAATGTTTATGCGATATAGTTAAAGTTGATGTGGTTGAGGTTGAGGCTGAGGTTAGGATAGATTTAAAAGTTAAACGTATGAATGGACTTGAAATGGAATGATGACGATGTGAAAATGCTACAACCCTTGAAGGATTACCATTACCATCTAAAACGATATCTCCAATATGAACATTTGACATTGTTACCTTTATTTCTGTTCCATTGTTATCAGTAAGTCGTGTAACAATAGAAGAAGAAGGGAAACATAAACGAACATTTAAAGGTTTAGGTGGGGGAGTGTATACAGGTTTTCTATAATAAGGGCACGTATATTCAGTCATGACAGTATCATCCGTAGAAGCTGGAGCGAAAGAAATACAAAATGGAGAATATGCAGGTATGACCAAACGATTTTCGAATGGTAATAAATTAGAAATATCGACATCTTGGTCGAACATACCGAAAAACACAAACGTAAATTGTGGTACGACAATCTCCCCCTGTTGTACTTCTTCTTCCTCTTCTTCTGATCTACAAATACGATTTGAATATCGTTCAAGACCTAGAAATATATGAAAATCCGGATTTTGTTGATCGATAATGTGATTTGTAATGAATGTATAAAAAGATCTTGTGAGTGATCGATTTGAAGCTTGTGTTAATTGATAATACATTCCTTCTGCATTTACAGCAGATGCCGATTCTTGGGTGTATAACGTTTTAAATGGTACGACTGCTATATAATCATCCGCGAATAATTTTTGTGTTGTCATATTGGTTGTATACGGTTTAAATTTACCACATGGCAATGAATTCATTGTTATTGACGAATGTGGTATTCGACTCGGAAGTTGTTCTGATATGTTTAAGATTCGTCGAAACTGTATCGTATGTGCTGGACATATATCAGCTGGTGTGCGATGTGTCAATGAAATGAAAGGCGCAGTTGTTATATTGGATTCTAGAAACACAGGAGTTGTCGATGACGATGTGTCATTGTTACTCGTCGTCGAATTTACAACTGGTAATTCTTGACATCGTACTAGCGACGGTTGAATGATAAGGTACTGAACAAGTAAAAGAAGTAAAATTGAAAAGGGATGGAATAAGTACGTTTCAGTAAACATCAGATTTCTTTAACGATTCTTTGGCAACTTCATGTACCGGCAGAGAATATATTTCCTTCGCGTACGAGCAAAACTCGTATCTCTATTTGATGGAATCCTAAATGTCATACTACTGGATTACTTTCAGGAGACTACAAAATAAATAAAAACTGCATTCTTTTGCTCAGATTGGTGTTGCATGGTTATTAAAAATAATTAAATAGAATTTGATCGTCAGGAGAGACACATATGCGTCTCTCTTCGGACTAAATGAAAATTCGGTTATCCTCATCGCAAAAGAATGTACTTCGTGTTCACGTGAACAGCAAATACGGAAATTATATCCGTGCAGGCCTCTCCCATTGGGGCGTTCAGATGGCACATAGGCATAAATGAAGTATGGAAATGTGACATAGCTGATCTGTGGTGGTGAACATGAAATGTGAACATGGAATGTGAATATGAAGCGGACACGCTCATTAATGCAACGATTCGTCCGTTGAGAAGAAAGAGGGGTGAGTACGACGGGGGTCTAAGTGGAACATGAAAGCACCCGTGGACGATATGGAGATGATGAACAGGGTGTGGTCAGATGAGAAATGACGGGCGGTATAAATAGAGAAATTGTGAGGGTTTTTCCCGAAATTTGGAAATTGAAATATTTTCAATTGTTTTTTCTATAATTGAACAATTATTGTTTTTTTTTAATTTTTTGGTGGTATACACCTCATCGTCCCTAAAGAATCGATGCCATTACAGTTCTTACAGTTAAATAATTAAATTAATTAAATTAATTAAATTAATTAAATTAAAATTTTTAATTAGGAATAAAAATAATTTAATTATTTTCATACTTTTCTTCCTAATTTTATTAAAATAATTATTGTGACAGAATTGGAAGACAAGTGTATGGTCAGAAGCTGTCTATGTGCAAATCTGAATGCAATCTCATTCTACATTACTAAATGTCCGATAAATGGACTGTTCAATGAATAATGAGATATTAACGATGATCCACGTGTATGAAAAAAAGGAATGCAAATGTACAGAGACACGTCGACAATCGTCAACGGGTAGTTTGTATTCTCTATGTGATCTTTAGCTGCCACGTGTATTTTTCCAATAAAATCTTTATACCCTATTATTCCGTCGTCGCATTTTTATTAAATTATGAATAAAAAAATTCATAAAAACATTTTGATCATTCAATTTGAAATAATGTTTGTATTGATGTCACTATTTCAACATGTCCGAAACAATCGCTTGTTCAGTACACTCTCCATTCCCGACGACGTGACTTCTGTTGAGGGAGTGAATGAGTTGACTTGCGTATCCAGTTCTGTGGTCTACGTCTTCCTTACAATTTC
>JAULBU010061214.1:0-11544 GCA_032358235.1 Odonthalia washingtoniensis | reverse complement strand
CGCAATCGTGCCCGGGATCGATGTTCTTTTGGGGGGTACTTGGGTTGGCTGGAGCCATTTTATTACCTTGTCATTGTCTAGTTTGTCGATCTCCGAGTTGTGCGCTTGCCTCCATTCCGGAGCGTCAGGGTATTTGTGCGCTTTTTTCGTTGATGGTGGGTCGGGAGTGGATGATGTTATGTGGGTGGATAGGGGTAGTTTATATATTTCTATTCTTTTTCTGATTTTTGATGATAAATTTTTTTTATGGTGTTGGCGTTTTGCCAACGAATATGCATAGGGTTGGAGAGAGTGGTCCGTTGATGGTGAGTATGGGTGGAAGTTCTATGCTCTTATGTTTATGAACTTGTTGCGCCGTATATTGAGGAAGGTTATTCGATTTGTTGATGTTGGTGAGATGTACCGTGCCACCTCTGGTCGAGGCGTTTATTTTTTTATTTCGGTTGTTGTAGGGATGGCGTATTATGGAATTGTCTGAAGCAAAATAGTTTCCGGATGTTCGGGGCGGTGCCCGTGAATCGCTCGTATGGTGATTTTCTCGTTTTGGAGTGTGCTATTAAGTTGTATTTGAACACGGCGTCGGTTATTGCGTCCTGCCAGTGCTTCGAGGGCATGTGCGAGTGACTGAGAGCTGATCTGGCGGGGCTGAGTATGGTGTAATTTGATCTTTCCATGAGAGAGTTTTCTTGTGGTTGGTGGCTTGTAGTGTTGGTCTTTGTTATACCTGATGCCCTATAAATGCCCTGTAATATCGGTGTGGTGAAGTCAGGTACCGTCGCTGTGTAGAAGTCGAGGGTACTGCTTGAATCGGTTGACCACACTAAATATAGTCTTCATAAGTGGAAGTGTGACATCGGATTTTTGCGGCGTGAAGTGTGGGAAGATGAATCTGCTGTAAGTGTCAATGATTGTCAGCATGTATCGGTTTCCTTGAGATGATTCCACTTCCATGGGGCCAAATGTGTCTGTGGATAGTGATTCCCCTGCTTGGAGTGTGTCTGATATGTCTGCTTTCAAGTTTGTATTATGAGGTTACATTTTTGCCTTTTCATCAGCACACGCACGGACGGTCATACTGATATCGCGGAATGCAGCTGGGAGAGGCATGTTCGGGGGAGGGGGGCATTAGTCTAGCCGTTAGTTGTAGGGTGGATAGGGGTGCGTGATTTAGTCGAACGTGCCAGCTGTACGCTGTGGATATCCGTTGTTTGTCGACGTATTGAGCAGGTGGTGTTGAAGATGATGGGAGGAGTCGTGCTGATAATCCTAACATGTTTCTTTGTTGGGGGCGACGGGTTGCGTGTGGTTGTTGTGGGCGGCCGTATGTTGCCATTGACCGATGCCGTACAGTTGGCTGGGGGGAGGATGGGGATAATGGGGCGCTAAGCTCGTGAAGTGGGATAGGATGGAACTTTTCCGGTTTGCTTTTATAGACGTTTTTTGGGTATGCGCGGATTGTTTTTACCATCGGTTGTGGGGTTCGTTTATGAATGGTCGGGTGTTGACTGGTGGAAATCCTGTAAAATGGGTGTCTCCATTTTTCTTGTGCAACTATAGGTCGGTTTGGGTTACATGTGGCAATAATGTTTTCATTTTTTCCGTGAATCTCACGAGACCGTATCGTGTTGCCATTTCGTGGACCAATAATAAATTATCAGTCACGCTGGCATTCGCTACTGTGTCTATACGTAGGGTTGTGTCTCTTTCTGTTGTTATTTTTAACGATCCTCTGTGCGTACATGGGGAGGGTTTGTTGTTTGCGTTTAGGGAAATGAGTGGGGGTGTTAGTTTTGTAAAGTGTTTTGGTGTAAAATTAATGTGAGTGGAATGGGCCGCGAAGTCTAAGCAGAGCTCGATCGAACCTTTCTCGGGGTCCTTATTTTCTGTGGGTGTTGGAGATGGAGTTCGTTCTTTGGATGTGTTAGCACGTGTGCTACCTTCAGTAAACGATTGTGGCATCATTTGTTGCCATTCGCTTTCAGTCATCGTGAACGTTTCTTCTGGTTGTGTATCCGTGGCACTTATGGCATTCGGTCTTGGAATGGGTTTTGTAGGGTTGTATGCACATCCGTCCGGATTACCAGGGTGACGGAAGTTCTTTGTTTCGTGTGAAGAAGGCTCACCGTTTCTTGAATGCCATTTACAGCTATAAGATAGGTTGTTGGGACGGGTGTTGGTATTTCCAGCATATCATCGGCCGCGGAATGTGATGGATGGTGGGTATGTGTATCTTGTGGTTGATGTGTGTGGTGCCGTGAATTGAGGTGTTGAAAATGATTGTTGATTTTGTGCTCGGATGTCTGATGCGTTTGATTCTCTGTTATGTTTTATTGCATTCATACCGTCTTTTACTGCTTTTATTGTTGTGGGTGGAATTAGCAGCCATGTTTCTATTGATGGCTGAATTCTTGGGTCGGATGAGATTGAGCGGATGAGAAAATTGATGTATGTTTTTTCCTCTTCGATTCGTGGGAAGTTGGCTGATAACATGGCTGATTGCGACTCGTCGTGTATGTGAAAAATTCGTCAAGGTCTTGGTCAATATTGAACGGGATAGACTTAGCTTGCCTTTTGAGTCTGGACTTGTCTTCGTCTGATGATGCCTTCAATTTAAGTTCGAAGATTTTGTATAATTGAAAGGGGGTTCGTCGTGCGATTCGAGGCACCACCGTGTGTATGAGGGTTGTTGGGATGGAGGCAAGTATGTGGGTGCTGAGGATTAAAGAATTAATTTCGTGTTGTTGCTTTGTTTCTGGTGGTATAGTAGGGGGATTTTCGTCGAACTGGTCGTCAACTCCTGGGCCCTCTGCAGCGAATATCACTGCCAGTTGCCAGGATTGGACGGTGGTTCGTGCTAGCGTTGGTATAATGACGTTGGGATGGGATGGCTGCATTGTGTGTGGTGTTTGCTGTATGTTTATTATGCTGTGATGTGTTGGGGGGAAGGTGAGGTTTAATTAATGGAATTTTTGTTGGTGTACGATGCAGATTATGGTGTGTATGAAGTATTTTAATCGGAATGTGGTGGGGTTTTGGTGGTGATTTGTGTTTCCCTGTGTCTGCGTGCGTCTGCTCGTCCTTGTCTTGCTATCGCTAGTCTATATTTTTCGAGATGGGTGAGTTCGGTTGCTTTTTTGGATCCCATAACCTGTGAGCGGAGAGACTGAAGGGCGATTGCAAGTTGTTATGTCTTTATTATTTCGGGAGAGCCCTTCGAGGTTCCTCCTTGTGGTATTTATACCGGTGGATTATGATGTCTTGCGACGACGGTGAGCGTGGAAACACGTGTGTACGTGTCTAAGCACTGACATTTTGGGCCTTTTTTCATAAAAGAAAAAGAGGCCCAAAAAGCACCGTGAACGGCAATGAAACTGATACAATTGGCTGTGAATGGCAATTTTAATTGCCATTCACAGACACTCCGGAAATTACGCAGGAGAACAACGAAACAGATCATTTTCTATGGAAATAATGATGAAGGGACCAGGGGGAATAGTCCCTTCTCGACGGGGGCGGTAGTGAGAAATTGGCCGTGGAAAAACACAGACAACAACACACGAAGAAACTGTTAAAGGGGGAAAATAACAAGGCACAACAAAAGTGGTGCAATTGAAAAAAGAAGAATGAGGACTGTAGTGCATGTTGTTGTTAACATGTTGCAGGGGTTACTACGGAATATAATACAAAGTGAGGCCAATGTCAAGGGCCCTGTACAAGCTCAAACTGGATTCAATTTTGAAACTCACGTTGAACAAATGTCGTCATACGAGTTTCAATACATGTATCGGATGACGTATAAATAGTTTCTGTGTCTGAGGGATCTGGTGGTCCGTTTTGCGAATGTACAAAGATAACCACCCAAAAAACAAGGCTTTATTTACAGAAGTCATGTTGAGGATGTTTTGCATTGTTATTCAAGCCGCAGTCGGGACCGATTACACATTTTTATTTTTAAATGCCAAGAATACCGAGAACACGCATGACCCAAGAGCTATCGAAGGTACAAAACTATATGACATTTTTTCTAATTATGCGTTTCTGGATTGGGTGCACATTGTTGATGACGATGCTTACCAAAATACTGGATAACTATTAACACGCTATTATGGGACAGTAAAATTATCGACAAGATTCGTTAAATGTTTACCACTTATCTTTCTAAATAGCTGTTGAACAAAAGTTCGGCATATTCGTAAACAGACGGGGAATTTTGTTGTCCCGATCAGATTTTATGTTCAAAACACTACAAAGATAGTGATGGTGTGTTGAAAATTACACAAATTGATTGCGGGAAGGGGAAAAGTGTTGTAATTCCCACAAAACCACGTCAAAAACGACGTGGGTGGTGATCCCGTTATTCATTTTCAGAATTTTTAATACCTGAGACAAATATTTTATTTGACCGCAGGTCAAAAGTCTTCTACTCGTGACAACATTGCAGGCTATTTGGAGCACCTGGGAATTTTGAGAAGGATAATCAGACGGTGTTATTCAGTTTAGATATTCTCCAAAGTGCTTCGTAATGCCCTCCTCTCCGCGTCCACTCTTTCCACCTTCATTCTTTTAAGGTATTCTTATTGAGTGTCCTTGGTTGTACTGTCCGTTTGTACAATCGGAACAAGCACGTTTAAACTTTCAAGTCCATTAATTCCAAATTCTTTAGAATTAGTGGAAAATTGTTACCCCCAGAGGGGGGAGTTTAGGCGTGCAGGTGTGGTCCTAATAAGTAATGAAACTGATGAGGAACACACAGGAACGCCTAAAATTCAAACTGGAGTCCAGTTGGAAGTTTAGGCGTACCTGTGTGGTCCTCATTATTTTCATTAATTTTTCCTTCTTCCCATTGTGCCTAGCTTGGAACGGAGCACGTAGTCATTTACTGTAGAATGGGGTACTTGTTGACGTAGAAATGAGTGTAAATGGCGTAAGATTTCCCCTGGGAAAAATCAGGAAATATCCGAATCTCCCTGCCCACCCGCCTCATACTGTAGTAGACAAGTCCCATAGAATGACTTCAATTAGAGGAATTTTGCCTTCTTTGCCGACGATCACGCTCACACACCATCCGTGAAGGATAGATTCCTGAAATGTCGGCACGTGTCCCATCACCGGCAAGAATGTAGACAACCGGTGGTTTAAAATTCTCGGCATTCAAAAGCAGCACTATGTGTTCATACTAGGGGTCGGAGGGATGGGGTTTCTAGATCGTGTCTTGTACGGCATAAATATATCTGTTGCCTCTCCACCATCATTCTGCGATCGCCCAGTATATGTAGAGTCAGTGCAAACTCTGATGTTTCAAAGTCTGCACGTCTCACCGTTTTTGTAAAACGCTGTTTAATCGGTGTCTGTGAATCCGGTGTATGTGAATTCCGTTCCCTGCCTAGTGCTTCGTTCGTCCATACCAACGACCTCTCCTTCCCAGAATTAGTACTGACATTCAAAGTTATTCTACATGTTCTGTAGACCTTTAACCCTTCTTCTGAAATAACGTGTCCACTGTCATATTTGTAGTTCATGACTTCAAAAACAGAGCTTAACGATACTTTAAGGTCTAGAATTCGCGTGGCGATGACGCTTTTTTTTTGTTCTTTTTCAACCGTATTGCATTACAGATGTTCAAGGCCTTCACCAACCCATTTATTTCGTCACCTGTTAAAGACTTTAATTCGACATTCATGATAAATCCATCAAACGATGAAGGTAGCACGAACCTTGAATTTATCTCGTCTATTGTCTGACGCCGACCAACAATTTCACCATCACTTACAATTTTTGCAGAAATGTCATCCTCACTACTGTACCCAGCCGCCTCATTCAAATTCACTCTAAATTCTTGAAGTGGTATGGGGAGTGGAACCATAATCGCACCCACCATTGGTTGATCCCCGTCCCTTCATTCCTTAACATTGAATTTTCATTCATTGCTTTGCAACAAACCACAATCACCGCCTTTCAGAAGAGGTAAATTACCTTCGTTTCCTGTACATTGTGGTGTGTTACTTTGCGACGCACCACAGGTACAATTGGTGACACGAATTGTTTTTCAAATTATTTTCTTGAGTCGTTATGGGGTCAGAGGATTGTGATGGGATAATTATCTTGGCTGATTTTTTTAAAGTTCAACTGTGTTCAAGGACCAGTAATGCAAATTTCGGGACTTTCCATTTTTTTGTCTTGTGTAGACGTGTTTATGCGGATGAAACAAGCCATCAATGGATACCGAAGTTGGCCAGGCGAGCTGGCATACACGATGTGTACGATGGTGTAAGCCTCCATCAATGCCACGTGTAGATGATTCGTGTGTTCAACATGGTACGCTTTTTGGGTGCGTTGGCAAAATGGGAACTGATATCACGTGTACAAAAGGAGGTCGAGCGCTGCCGTTGCGCTGTGTGTAGAACTACCGGCATGCCTAAGTCTTTCTATAAAGAGAGTCCCCAGAATCTCTGGCGGTAGGCAGTTCGTACGGTCAAAGGAAGTAGACCAACGCACATCAAAGTGCAATAAAAACAACAACAACAATAAAAACAACCATGATAGCATGGCTGCAGCGCATTTGTTTTCTACCAGCCGTCGCCTAGTCTGCGAAATACTCGTCAAGGTGAGCGACGTCCAGAAGGGCATCTCCATCTAGGAGGCCGGGATAGGTCTGGAGTGGCTAAAGGCGTACGGCCTTATTGCACGCCGGTACCGGGATGATAAGGACTTTGCCCTCACGCTATACCTGTTTGAGCAAGGAGTGGGAGTTGGTGCAGTAACCGGGGACTTCTTCGAGCATCGGGAGTGGCCATTGCGTAAGAAAATGTAGAAACATTCGAGTCTTCATGCAGTAGCCGAATACGAGGCCAACTACATCAACGCGGTCGGGCATTGCATGGCCTTCCATGAGTGTGCACTAGACATGCGACAGGAGGCCATCGAACAGCAAGATGAGGCGTTAATACACAGGATTAAGTTAGACATTTGTGAGCCGATGACATGATGTCTTTGCCTCTGTCTGACTAAATTAGAGAAGAAAAACATATCACGTGTTACACGTGTTATAAAATGTGGAAGTAGGACGGTACACAATTAATTAGAAAGAATTAATGTGAAACTCCCACACGTGTAGGATACAGTACGCTCCACAATGCGACTGTAGGACGGTACATAAGCTCGCTCGCCACGATCGAACGGCATCGAATAAACTTGGATAACTATTATTTTACCTAACCCCCCGAAAGTCACATTGACAACGAAACCACTGCCCCTTTAAAGATGGACAGCTCTGACAACGATGTCACTCCGTGTAGGATCAGAGGAAACTCCGATCGTGACACAAGATACAACTAACTAGCGCGTACCGCAGCAAATCGTGCCTCGATTGCGAATACAGGATCGATAGTGACTCATACGCATACTGCGAAGTCGCGCTCCCAACAAGTACCGTAACTTGCTCAACAACGTTATGCAAGAGGAAAAGGGAAATACTTGTCTATAATAATATTCAAGTAGCACTAGAGAATCTAATAGTAAATGCCGCCAAATAACCAAAGAAAGAGAAAATAATAAGATCCAATTAACAGAGAGAGAACTCGATAAAACGTGTCCGTACGTGTCACAGCGTGACTAAACGTGACGAGTAAGGAAGGAGAAAGGTAAGAAGGAGAGACGAATTAACAAAAGAAGTTAGGTATAGAAAGAGAGTGAAGGACAGGGAAGAATCGTACGACAATAATAAATAACATAGAGTGTAGCATATTGGTGGCATTCAACATGAGAACCAAGCCCTGAAGTTTGATGTCTGGGCGGGCATTTTAAACAGGTACAGACTTCACGTTGTAGGCCTGCGGACCGAATTATACAAGCTTGCTGCCAAGGATCCGATGTACGCGAAGAAGCTTGTCATGCCCACACTTGAGAAGAGAAACGAGGTTGCCGCGGCGGACGATATACAAGACACGATGAACAAGCTCGGCTCTCATCTTTCCACCCAACTCATGAAGGCGTTGAACACTCTAAGCGTCAGAAACGTAACGAAGCGTGCTGGGAGAGGTGGTCCCGCCGATGGAAATTAGTTACCAAGATGGGACGCCCACTCTGGCGCGAGACGAACGAATGCGTCGAGGGATGGCGTCAGTTGGGCTGTTCGGAGTTCCTACTCCGCGCAATCCGGTTCGGGATTCTCGAGAAACCCTCGGTTCCATTCACCCATGGCAATGGGAAGGAACTGGGAGAGATCCCGCAGTCGGAGGAGGACGGGGCCTTTACGACCGAAAACCTCAGGGAAGGATGCCGCTATGGAATTTATCAAGAGGTTACACCAGAGCATGTTGCACGAGCGAAGACGAGAGGCGCTATCATCTCATCGAGATTTGTCGTGTGGCAGGATGGGTCAAAGGGCCGCAAGGGTCGTTTTGTTGTGAATCTATCCATTCAGTCGAAACATTGGCCGAAGTGGACGGTGAAGATGGAGGCAATATCTTCATTCGGGATGTATTTGCAAAGAGGAGACTGCCTGATATCAATGAACATTGAGAAGGGCTACCGACACTTCCGACTGCATCCTGCAATGAGGGACTGGTTCCTGTTCCGTTGAAAGGGCCGCTACTTTAAGTGTATGGCGCTTCCATTTGGCTGGAGAATACCGCCTTTGTGTTCCACTCAGCTTATGGCACCGTTCATCAAGGAGTTGACGTCATACGGCTACCGTACACTAGCCTACCTAGACGACTTTCTCATTGCACCATCCTTTCACGGTGTTGTGTCAGACTTGTCTTACTGCCAACAAACGATAAGACGGATATCGCACCTCCTGAACAGTATCGGTCTGAAGCGACACCCGGACAAGTGCGAATGGACAGGGAGCACAGACGTCGGGCACCTAGGTGTAAGGTTGGACACTATGCTGCTGAGATTCTTCATTGCACCGCGAAAAATGATCAAGGTGCAGACTCTTGCCCGACGTCTGCTGAGGGAGGTGAGGCAAGGTCGGCAATGGGTCACGACAAAGTCGTTCACTCACTTTTGTGGCGTGTGTGTCTCGTTCACTCTTGCGATACCGTGGGCTCCGTTCTACAAGCGGTCCTTGTATTGGGAAATCAGCGTGCAGCGTCGGACAGACCCACGGGGTCGACAGCGACTCAGCCATCAGAGTAGAAGAGACTTGAAGAAGTGGCAATGTCTCGCCCGGGAGGTGTTAGCTGGACGCCAGATGGTACCACCATCTCCGACAGCTGCGATGTATACAGACGCAGGAGATGTTGGATGGGGAGTTACACTCAACATGGAGGATACGAGGCCTGGAATTCGGGGAAACTGGTCGTCGCAAGGAGTTTGGGACTGGTAGGATCGGTCGGAGAGTATATGCTACGGCGAGTTGAAGGCGATCCGTCTACTTTTGACGGGATAGATGGAGACGAGTCTGTGAATGGAGGCCCCAAGGACCTTCTATTGCACGTGGACGACCAGGAGGTAGTGCATAGAAGAAGCTCCTTTGTGTCCGCAAGTCGTCTCATGATGTGGGCCTCAAGGTTGTGCTAGACCAACTCGGAATCCACATTCGAACAGAATGGATACCGTCGATGGCAAACAAGTTCGTCGATGAACTGTCGCGAAGCTTCCCTCGAGGAGACGTACAGATTCCTCCGGAGTTGCGGCGTTCCGTTCCGGATGGGATGAGGGCGCCAATAGATGCCTTCCAATTCCGGCCAGTCGGGGAACACCCCGTACCCTACGGTGCCAAGCGTACGCCGAGCTAGCCGTGCACGGGTCCCAGGAGGACGTGCCACTCAGGAGGACGTGCCACTCCTATGCCCGCCAATAGATCTGCTCCAAGCGACGGTGCGGAAGCTTCGAGAGACGAAGTCACTGGAGATATTTCTGATACCGGATTGGCCGCGAAAACCGTGGCACTCGGCGGCCCTGCAGCTGGCGACCCGTGTGGTGAAGATGAGTCGGCCGCCCGAGGAGATATGGATGGCAGATCGCTATCTCAACAACAAATGGCAGCTTCTTCTTCTAGATGTGAACCTCGACTAGGAAGACGGACCGCAGCAAGAATAAGACTTGCTGATGAAGCTGTAGGTCGGATCGGATCGCCACCACCGTCTATTGAATTGCAACGGTTGGTGGAACTCTTGCGTGAGTACGCATGGAGTCCACGAACAACCGCGAGTAGGAACTCGCAGTGGAAGGTGTGGGTATGTTTCTGCGAGGAGGAAAACAGGCTGCTGCTTTCCGTTTCCGAAGCACACCTGGTGGCGTTCATCTTCTGGCTGGTAGGGGAGAGGGAGTCAGGAAGGAGAAGTGTATCAAGTGCATCTTTGTCCCGATACTTAAGTGCGGTGCGGGTGATGCAAGTGACCATGGTCGGGTATCCTCTGGATGACTTTCCTCTTGTGATAGTCGTTGTCCAGACGTATGCACGATGGGAAGAAGAAACGCAACCTCGAAGCGAGGTATGGTGTGGGATTGATGCGACAACAGTGCAGCGTATTTGGAGGTTAGGAATGGCAACAGGATCAGTCTCCATGTTTCGTGATGCGTCGTACTGCTTGTTTGCATACTGCATGAACGGACTCCACGAGAGCCCCGCATTGTCATTGCTGACAGAGACAATGACGCTGGATAGCAATGCCATGACGGATCGTTTGTCGGTTGTCAAAGAACGTCAAGAAAATCAAGTTCCCCTTGACCAGTATGGTCGTTTCAACGACCTTCCCTCTGCTATAGACCTTTGGATGCGATGGAAGAATGCGCGCGGAAACCATGTGCGCAAGAGGGTGAGGGAGCTGCAACGCCCATCGGGGATTGGTGACGTCTGACGGCACCTGGAAATCCATACCAGAATGGGGTTGCGGAACGCCTTAACAGAACTCTTATTGAGATAGTCCTCACAATGATGAACCACAAGGATCTTGCAAAGAAATTTTGGGGGGAGGCTCTAAACGTAGCTGTACATGTTTGAAACCGAGTGACGACTTGAGACCTTAATACATCCACCACGCCATATGATGTGATGTACGGTAGGAAGCCAAACTTGAGGTATCTTCGTGTATTTGGTTGCCGTTGTTGGTACAAGGTAAAATCGCAGGGTTCAGACAAACTATATTCTAGAGCTCGAGAGGCAGTAATGGTAGTATATGCAAGAGGATCACGAAGGTATAAGGTGTGGAATGAAGAAGAGAAAACGATTGTTGTTAGTCGGGATGTAGTATTTGATGTGGAGGCTTCTACCGTCCAAATAGAAGATGAAATTAGTTCTAAATTCCCAATCTTGAAAACGGAGTCCATTTCAGAAAACTGCTATACTGATGCAGATATAAGTAGTAATGAATACCAACCACAAGAAGTAGAATCAAACATGAACGCATTAGAAAACGAGACTGAAGAAGATATATCACATCAAGAGAATCCACAGACTGATACTCCTCAGACTGATAAGCTTGTTATCAGACGGCTCACTCGTTTTCATCGGAAACCAATTCAGTACAGAGGAGCTGTGGCTTTAATCTCGACAGAATTTGCCGATTATCCTCGATCATTCTCCCAGGCAATGTC
>JAULBU010061203.1:0-11544 GCA_032358235.1 Odonthalia washingtoniensis | reverse complement strand
ATATCTATAAATAGGACAACAATAGATTGTTGACAAAAATAAATAAACACAGTTACCTTTTTCCATACGACTTTCAGAATTCATTCTGAAAGAAAACACAACAAACTTGTATAGAAAAACTGGTAACAAAAAAGAAACACTATAGAGAAATAAGCATAATTAATTGGATAAAAATTACGCAAAACAATTACGACAATGAACAACGCACGACACTCAACGTTTGCATCAGAATATTTTTCCGAAATGACCTCTTCATTATCTTTTTCAAAATGTAAGAGCAACATAAAAAGGCAATGGTAAACTAAAATGGTAAACATAAAACCTAGCCCTACAAGGGGTATGGGAGTATATATTGGAAAATATACCTGAAAACTACGTTATACTTGACTATAAAGGAGGAAGATTGAACAAAATGGAAATAGAACAGAGGGAATTATTTTACTAAAATAACGGTGAACGTGGTGATTTTATAATACAACTTTGTACTAGTGAACAGTATATAGATGATGGTAGTGTGAATGGAAATGTTAGCAGATTTATTAATCATTCATGTGATCCCAATTGCAGACTAGTACAAGAAAAATTTATGGAAGATGATAAATGTGTATTGATGGCTCCATTTTTTTATGCTAACAGAAAAATAAAAAGTGGCGAAGAAAAATATTTCGGTTATGAATGAAAGGTTACAACAGATGAAATACTACATATATGTGAATGTGGCACATCAAAATGTCGCGGAATTATTGAAAAATAATTTGATGAAAAATTAAAATATCTAATTGTATACGTTATGTACGAATTTGAGATATCACTGTATATAGACGGAAGTACACGTTATAACATGCGAAAATAAAGGTAGGAGAAATGAAATGAGGGAATGAAATAATGATGAATTGAGGGAACACTGATTGGAACTGATTGATCTGGATTGTAAATCCTAACAAATTTAAAGTACGTCAATTGAAAGACATGAATAACATCCAAAACTACCTGCACGAAGAGAGGTTGATAAAGAACTTGATGGAGGATATGTTACTACGATTATTAAATATGCCATGCACACAGAATCTAAATGTACATTCATACAGAAATATATTAAATTATGTATATATTTGATAATGGAACTATACCGTAACACAGGAAATGATATTTAGTTATGAAATGAAAAGAAGGACACCAAGTCCTGTATATGTTTTTGGTGTGGTACAGAAGTTGTGCCTCCATAACCTATATGGTTACGTGTATAATGACGAAGGTGATAACAAGTTGGAAATGGTAAACTTGATTGTAAGTATGATTGTAAATGGGTCATTTTTAACTTCATAACATGTATTGTTATTAATGATTTCGTACCCAACATTTACTTCGACTATATGATGTAAATATCAGATATGCAAGAATGGTAAAATCAATGTTTAAATATGCGGTATGTAATTATCTTCGTGGAACACTTAAAATTATTCTATTAGAAAAAACAACGAAATTTTTTTATTGATGAAAAAATTTGAAAATAAATGATACATCTGGATGAAACAAAAATTTTAAAAACAGTACAAACACGATAATATAATGTAAATGGTTGAATATGAATGTAGTGGAGCTGTTTCAAGCTATCTTTTCTGAGAATGATATAGTGAAAATAATGAACTGCCGTTAACAGAGTAGTATTAAAATACCTGAAAATCTAATTCACCACACGAAGTGAAAGCGTAAAAAGCTCACTGTTACAAATAAAATAATAAAACCCATACTAAGTGGATACATAAGAATTTTTCAAAGTGTATTATGACATCAGAGAAATACTACGGTTCTTTATGGATGTTTATTCAACGTTATAATGGAGTAAATAGTAAAAATAGAAGTAATAGAAGTATAAAAACAAGCCTCTTTGTATGTAAAAAAAGTTGTCTTATTATAGAATGTTTTAATTATCGCCAAATGTTGATGAAATCAACAGTAATAATAGTATTGTTATGCTATTGCATACATTTCCTATATATTGAAAATATAGTCTAGATTATTATGAATATGTTAATAACGGTTGTAGGCCAGTATAAAATATAAAGAATGTTGATTATAGAAAAAGAAACATCATTTTGTTGAATAATGTATATGGATATACACTACATGTAAACAGGTAAGGCATCACTTATAAAATATATATATCATGTGTATATTTATATCAATGAACAATCTATAGTTATTTGAAGTAATTAAAAGCACTTTACTATACATAAAACTGTACAGAAAAGATGTAGTTTTCTTGTCAGTTATGTTACCAAATAACAGAAATGTCATAAGGATTTTATCTTGTACATATGAATAATTCTAAACAAGAAACAATTCAAAGATAAATAATGAATAAAATTCATTTCAGTAGTGATTTGTGAAACAGCTACTTGAACAGGTATAAGTAAAACAGATGGTAATAAATATAGATTGATAGATTAATCGTTTGATTGATTACATAAAAATGTATAATATCGTAAACATTGTAATCAATACAATAATAACTTATAACAGTTTTAGAAAACTGCTTTTCTTCTGAATAGTAATACATGATATTATAAATGTGAAAACAGAGGTCTGTGGGGATTAGTACATAAACAAGGAAATGTGGTTTGATATCCACCGGAAATGAATAAGTAATATAACTGACAACATTACAAAAGTGGTCAATAAAATACATCACGTTTAAATTCCTTTTTTGCATTTCCAACTTTGATTTTTATCTGTAAAACTGTAGGGAAATCTTGTGATAAATTGGTGTAATCTAAATTTAGTCTTTGAATAATATTTTCAGTAACAAAACTAGGTACTATTTCCTTATCTTCTCTAAGAAAATCAACAATACACTTTGAGTAAGTACAGCTCATTTGCTTTCTAGAATCACGCTATTTATTAGCAACAATATCGGTACTTTGTACCAAGCTTATTTGTGATGATTCTTATATATTTTCAGATGACTACCTTTTATCATTACCAACATGTACAATACTTTTGTGATTGTTTGGTGCGCCATCACTCATTGTACACCTAGCTTGCATAGTAGCTTCAGCTTCTTTGATTGCGCTATTCCTTTTTTGTTGTATGAACGTAGATAAACGATTGCTGATCTGCTGTCCAGTTGGAATCAAATATTCCATTGGAAAAGTTTTTTTGATTTCATTTCGCATCATAGCTGGGCTCATTTTTCGACCAGGGTGTGCATTTCCCATATCAAACCAATATTTGATCTCCTTATCATATGTAGACACAGTGTTCAAACCCATACCTTCACATTTTATTTCATTACATGCCCACCCTCCATGTAAAACAATGTTATGTTTCAAAATATCTACATTAACTTCTGCTAATATTGGATTTATGTGTGCTCTTGTATAAAGTAGTTTTATTCCCTCTTTGCATATATATTCACAAGCAATTTTAACTGCGCGACTAATTTTTTTCTGTCACCGTCATTATAGTCTGATCAAGATACATGTGCAACATACCTGTTTTGGTTTCGGTATTTTCTTAAACGTTTTTTGAAACTGTATAAATTTTTTACATAATGTTTTTTATCACTATGTACATTTTTTGTAGAAGCAATGTGCCCTTTAAACTGTTCCAAATCTTTATTTGTAGTTATGCTATTATCAATCACTTCTTCGTTCGCTTCGTTTTCTAGATAATCGTTATTATCGTTTATGCCAAGCGTATCATCAATGTTGCTGATGGACGCTTCACCTGTCTGTCCTTCGCAGAATTCAATTTCAGCAGTTGAATCATCAGAGGTGCCTAATTTATCAAAGTAGACTGCTATTTCCCACCTGTGGGTATCACTCATGCAATTTACAGTCACACCTGTTTCTTTTCCAGTAAAGAACGGTTCTTTGTTTACTATACTCATTCTTCCTTTTTCTCTTCGTTTAGCAATAACTTCTGTTTTGCAGTTTACATTTATTTGTAATGTATCATTATCAACATCATTTCCCACATTTCGACGACCACAATCAGTTCCACGATCACATCCGTTATTCATATTGCCATTACTATAACTCATTACTTCTGTATTGGTGATGAAATTAGGAATATCAACATTAGCAATAAAATTACCATTTGCATTTTCACCAGTATAGGAACTATGCAAAGTATATGATATCATATTTCTGTAATATCCCCCAGAATGTTCATGTTCGAGCTTCATTACTTTTTCCCCCTTTCTTCATAAACATAACTTCAGATATTTTTCCAAGTGCGGCTATCTGCTTGTTTTTTTTTGGCTAACACCCACTTATTTAAAAGTTAATGGTTACGATTTATCGTAACTAAATCTACTCCTGTATTTCTTAAACCACCATAGTACATTAAAGCCTCAACTACACTTTCAGGAACTATTACATCCATTCTCTTTTCTGTAACAAAATTTCCAATTTTTCTTTTTGCTATAGCAAAATGTTCATCCACCATATTTTTACCATCTTGGGCTGCTGAAAGTACCATTCCGTATAGATGAAACTGATGCCGCTCACAAATCTGTAGGGCTATCCTGCAAAATGAATCATTTTAAAGCATCTCGCATTGTCCGTGACTATCCAAACTTTTACGGAATGTTGCAACTCCTTACGAAGTCCAGAATTGAAACCGTTTCCACACAATCTTGGTTGGTGTCATTTTGAACGACATTATCAATGAAGAACACTGCTAACTCATCCTTTGTTTGATTACCATTCTTACCGGTCATCTTTATGTCACATATATTACTTTTAACATTTTTTCTACCCTCTTCGGGCTTAATTTCTTATAATTATCTTTGTAATCCCTCAGTTTTTTTCCATTCTTTCCTCCTTCGGTGTTGACCTGTAGAACATACCAGTACCTTGCCAAGACATACCACGTTTTCCAAAAAATTGGGCTGTGGGCTCTCTGTACCGTAATGGTTCGAGTCTCATTTTTTAGTCCATTAAAATAACACAACTAGAACCTGCTGTTTCACTTTCAACATGTGTTATTATTTCACCAATAAGTTTGTTTTGAGAACGCATGCGATGTGCATGCGCAATGTAAAAATTTATGTAGTCATCCCATACCAATGTTATGTTATCTGAACATTCATCAAGATTATTGTTGATGTCATTTATAACCTTAAATGTTGCTAAACATTCCTTGCATTAAATATATTTCTGAATATCGTTCACTCCATTTAACAATGCAATTTTATATCTTGTAATGGATCTATATGAATGGGTTGTGTAGTTATATTTTAAAAATTTCTCTACACCTTGTAGTTGTTTTATAATTTGTTTTATTTTTTCATTATGTTTTCCCCCCTTTTCGACCAGATCAGATACATTCCTCATGTTCTCATTAACCAACCCATTTAAAATGTATTCAACACATGCCTGAGGCTTTAACTCCCCTTTTGTTATTTCTTTAAACACAGCAATGAACAAGGTTCTACATATTTTCCTTGTATCAACTATATTGTCTTCAAGATAATATTTCCGCCACATTGCCTCTGTTGAAATTTTTCGTGAGACAGCAGATATTTTTTCTTCTAAACCCGTCACATCTCGCTCTCTTCGTTCCCCACAACAATGTCTCGACATTGTCTCCTCGCAATATAAAAATAACCGCTTGTTTGGTTTCACAATCTGAGAAATGACTTCTTCCAAATGTATGTTTATGTATGAATCCTTCATTTAATATATCCAAACAATCGTCTCTTGCAAGTTATCTTCCAGCCGTAAAACCGCCACTTGTCATAGACATTTTTTTACATGTTTTCCCTCTACATGTTCGCTGTTTAAATCATCACAATTATTACGATCGTTATCATCTGTATCACTTGATGTATATAAATACCCATCTAGTAGATATTATACGTCATCCATTACTGTATTTTAGTCATTCTCTACAATTAGTTTGTGCAATTCCACACCAGACATGTTTGCAAACAAAGATGCTCTTATTACCCTTCTCTCAATGCTGCCTTTCTTTGGGTTTTTTTAATGCTAACACCATTCCACTTATAATACGATTTACATCTTTTTGTGATTTATGATATTCTTCATATAGCCCGTTTCTGAAATTAGGAAATATTATTGATGCCAGCTTTTTGTGAATACATCCATCATTTTTATAATAATTTTTTTACATTTTAATGGCAGGTGTCTGAAACATTTGTACTTGTTTAACCCTTTCGGTACTTTTTTAAATGTGAATTTTATAACTTTTGCAAAAGTTCATAAATATCTCCCATTTTCATAAAATATTGTTTTCCATGCCTTTACAGGAGCACTCATTTGTTCATTCCAGTTATATTCAACATCCAAACCATCGTGATTATTTGTTATATATACTTTATACATATTAGTCGACGTAGTAATGTTCTCGACGAAGACATTAAAGAAAAGTTAGTGAAAATTTTAAATTATATTCTGCAAGTCTTTTTTTGGTAGGATAACATCTAACATGTCATGCCTCACAAAAAATTTCTAAATATCATTATATAAAACAATATCTAAATCATGCCGCTTACCATTTGCAGAAAACATGGTTTACATAAACATATATGTTTTACTATTACAACAGTCGTATCTTTTTTGATGTCTCACAATTTCAAGGTACTCCATTATATAGGCTGCGGTTTAATTACACAATTGGTTATTTATTATGTGTCACGTTTTTCACAACTTCATTGATGGCCCACAATCACAACTGCTTACGTTATACAATACTCTATGATTTTTAATACGGTTTACTTTGATATTTTCGATTACTGAAGAGCTAAATAATACACATAATTATTCTGTAAATGGAAAATCTTGTTTTGCACGTTCTTGGTTCGTCTTGATGCCAATCTTTGTTTTGAGTTGATTCTCTTCTCGAAATAATATAAAAGAAAGTATATCTTTTCTTACGATATTTACAATAACATAATGAAGAACGTGCATTGAAATAATAATATTTTCATCACATAGTTCCATGTCATCTATTTGCTGACACTTATTTGTCATGTCCGCATTACCTAGATATTTTTTTGGTTGGGTGGGATATGAAAATTAATCAACATTTTTTTGTTTCCTTTTCGTCACCTCTGGTAACAATAGAGACGTTATCATCTCACGGTCGTGTATGTTATACAAGACCGTTTATTTTGGCTGTACACAAATTATGCCTATTGCTGTACATCATAGTACTACAGTTAAGTTCATGACATTAGTAATGTCATGAACTTAACTGTCACGAATACCCTTTTCTTTCATGTTGACATGTTTTAGTCACAAATAAATAAATTTTTGGTAACCTCTAAATGTGCAAAATATGTTGGTGTTTACGTACATGTCCTTCCTTCTGATTGTCATTTCGTAAAAAAAAGTTACACGTGCTTCACTTACTGGAATTTTATGTTTCTCGTCAAACAATTATTTCCTTATGAACACGATTTAGACATACATAAAATGTCTTCCGTTCCATACATATTTGTATTCGCTCTTTCGATCAATCTGGTATTTCTTACATACTTTAGAAACATTTTTCCCTTTTATTTCATGTAAATTTCGTAAAAATCGAGTTGAGTATCGCAGGCCGGCAATGTCAAAGCTTTGAGCACCCTAATTGCCGATTATTATACATTGTCTCTCTTAAACAGTAAGCTTTGGAAAAATTGTTTTGGTTTCGTTTTTTGCGCACGTACTCTTCTGGAAAATTTCCCCTGTCGCATGGAAAATTCAATGGAGTTTGAACACCAGAAGCCATGACGAATCGTGCTACTAAAGACCACATTATGGTAACCATCCCTCCTATCCCTCCTCCTTTAAGTAATTATATCAACACTACCACGGAAAACTACACATCAAGAGACATGACGAATCCTACTATTGAAAACTGCACTAATACAACTATCTCTTCACCTAAAAGAATTAGTTCTGAATTGACTACACATGTATTGGAAAGAACTTTCCCTTACCATAGTACAAATAGTATGAATAAAAAGTCCATGTTTTCAGAAGCTTACAAATTACTCCTTTTACAATCAGTAGTTGACACCTACTGATTGTAGAAGGAGTAAAGAAGGGTAATATTCATATCAGAGGAGGGTGATGAACAGCATTCTGCTGTGAACAGAAATGAACAAGCAGACAGATTTTCGTGTGCTCTGCACATAAATCGAACTAAATCCATAGAAAAATTTTTCTCAGACATCTCTCCAATAAACTTCTCCATTGATGCATTTTCATTCTTTGATCCTTTCTTCTTTTTGGCCCAAATTACTGGCGACGCGCTTCTACCATCTGGGATGTGACTGTACGCTACCTTTTCAAGTTCTAACTTCTTCATCTCTCCATCTTTATCTTTACATTTATCTTTCCAAATGCCAACAGTATCAAGAAGCTCATGTTTAACACGACTATGTATACGTATTGATTTCTTCATTCCATTTAACACGTCCACATCCACCCTTATTCATGCACTAACTCTTTTCTTTGATAAACTCCTGCTCAGAGCTGATTCAACATTGTCCACAAATCTGGTATGTTGTCTTCCTCCTCCATTCCCTTCCACAAAGCCGGTCAGCGGTACACGACTATCATTTTGTTCTCCCCGGCGGCGTGTTCTTACTATAGGTTCGTCATATCGTACAAAGCTTGAATAATTACGATCCATTTCACGAGACCCCGAACATGGCGATGAAATCACAGGTTGAATTCCGTCTTCACTTGATACGTCACCATCTCCTGAAAGATTTCCTTCACTTATCCTTTCCCCGTCTTTTGATATGCTCCCTGGAAGTGACTTCTCTCCCTTCTCCGGCGATTTTATGTTTACATATTTACTACTACTACTACTTTCAGGGTTCGGCACATACCTTAATATTTCCTCGTCATTCAACCCAACTCCTTCATTATTGCCGACTACCTCATTTTCAACAGGACTTACCATTCTTCTCATGTTAGATGACACATGTTTACGACGCGTAACATTACCTTCTTTTTATTTGAAAAATCCACGCAAATTAGTTTCTTCCTTCCCGACTTTTTTTCTACACTTCCGAAATCTTGTGGACTATCTTATCATTATTTCGGTTGTCTCCATTTCCTAAATCTTTACCTGTGTCTGTTGATTTTCTTCTCTTAGTCCCTTTAGTCTCAACCCCCTTCCTCATTTTTGGCTTGGATCATTGATAGTGAAGCGTTATCTCTTGTTGCACACAGTCTAACAATGTGCAACGGTTCTGTTGTTGATAACAAAATCTGTAAGATACATTGTAATAGGTAGTAACAACAATTTCAGTTTAAGTTGTGTACTGTAAATAGATTGCAAAGTGCAATTAATTTCAAGAACTGTACTTCGATTCTTTCAAAAAAACCAATACACGTTGCCTTTACTCCGTACTGTGAAAAATACAAGTTACCCTAATTTGTTTTCGGAGTAATTTATTATTTTTCTATTTTTCATTTTTCATAGTATTTTCCACTTCGACCCACTTCGAATAGAATTCATAGTTTCGTTTCAATGTAAATTCGGGTCATCTTTTTTCAAAAATACTTCGAAATTTTGGTCAAGATGCGAAGTGCGTACTGTGGTCATCTTCGAAAATATGCCCAAAATTCGGCTGCACTTTGATAATGTCCAAAGTGCTCGACTTCGGGATAACTTCAGGCATTTCGCATTGCACTTCGTTTCTGAATGTTACAGACGAAGGTGTTACTGGATAGGGGAGAATCCCGGTTTCAAGACACGAGTTTTTGTATTTCGCGAGGGTTGCTGGCTTTACAGTAGTTTGTTACCAGACGTGCGTCGAGTTGCGATAAGGGTATTCCACTATGGAGTTCTCCATCTCATAGTAGGGCGGTCACCACCACGACAATGGGACCGAAGGGACGTACATGGTGTACATCATTTCGATGATATTGTAGTAGTGGGACGAGACCCGTTCTCTGATAGGACTGATAATGGCTGGATCGTTTTCGTTCAACGCCGTTTCATCCCGATTGATATAGGCGGTGTCGCAAAGTGGTTTGGCCAGACCATCCGAAGCCGCTAAAGAGGCAGCCGGTGCAGGTGTATCTGGGACGGGAAGAGGTGCTTTATTACACCTGCCGATAGAAACTTTAAGTTCTCACTGACCATCGTTTAGAACCAGACGCGTTGCGGTGACACGTATTACTGGGAATGGACCCACCGATTCCAGAAGAAATTTGTTGACAGAGCCTGGTTGTGTCGAATCTGTATCTAAGATTGCACTGCATGAAAAAATGAAAATTTACAGCATTAAAATTTATCCGTAAAGAATTCATTTTAGACTGACTACAGCACTAAAACTGGAGCTTCGGAGCAATAAACTGGTGCTATTTTTATTTTCAAATTTTTAGTTAGCAGTGGATTTATTTTTCCTGGGCACCGTTCTATCGTTTAAGGTTGCAACACATTTGGGAATAATAAAACAAATATTTTTGCTATAGATTTCTTCAGATATCAATAGATTACAGTTGAAAACATTGCTCAAAAGGTAAAAATTTTCTTCCGATAACAATAGACTTTATTTCTAATTGGAAAGGTTTTCATTTGTTTAAAATGTTTTTTCATTTGTATAAAATGTACGATATCAATAATTAGTACATACGATTGATCATGCCATTCGAGGCGGATATCATTACTCCTCTTTAGCAAAACATATGAACTCTTCCTCTTCTTCCTCCATTGCAACTTCTTTTGTCTGATCTGGTGGTAACTTAGTTTGAAAATCGGCCGGTTGCTTGGGCTTCTTCTGTGACCGTTCAACATGTTCTTCGACAATATCAAGACGATTCTCATCAATTAAACCCTCTAGAGTCGTCGAATGACTATCATTATCAAAGAATGATTTCTCTTTAACAGCCTAGCCATCACGATTAGTTTGAAGATTAAACGGTTGATAGAAGTTCTAATAATGCAACTGTGTGACGAACAGTCCTTGGTACAATGCTTATCAATCCAGAATCGAAAATATAATTTTCAACTCTTGCAGTTGAAGTAGCTACCCGTTTAATAGGACTTAAAGCTGCTAAAACAGAATGACCTACTCATATTTTACAATTACGTGATTTTAAAAATGGATCAGAAGCTGCGGTAGAAGCTTATATGACAACTCCATCTGTGAAGAATTTACTTAGCTTAACTCCCAAAATATGATGGTGGTCACACGAAGGCTGTAGAAATAATTAAATACAGACTGATCTAGAGACTATTCTCCTTCCTCCCCAACCTCCCTCGCCCCGTTTAGGAAAGTGTAACGACTGAACGAAGAGAGGGGAGGAAGAGAGCCAACGTGGATATGTCCGTGATATAGGTTGAGTGTGTATACATGTGAAAAACAAATGCGGGGAGGGGGGATCACACAAAGTAGTTAGTGAAATGACATCGGGTAGTAATGAGTAAGATATATCATGTATGCATTACCCTTTTTCTGTTGCTCTTATTATTATTATTATTATTTTATTAAAATAATAATAATAATAATAATAATAATAATAATAATAATAATAATAATAATAATAATAATAATAATAATAATAA
>JAULBU010061192.1:0-11546 GCA_032358235.1 Odonthalia washingtoniensis | reverse complement strand
CGTGCTGCATAGGCATCATGGCACTTGTACCAGTGCATCATAGTGACACGTGTGTCGAGCTGTGACAGTCCTCCTATTCTATGTACGCCTTTGGTTTCCTTTCTCCCCTTATCCCAAGTGGTGTTTTCCTCCCTCGAACCTTTTCTTATCAATACCATACTGTTCTTCATCTTCCTGTGGGCTTCTTGCGCTTACCAATGTGCCTGAGATATGCGGTCTCTATCCACTGCGCGAGCGGCTCGCCCTCCTCCTTTCTTCCATGAGTGCATGAGATTCTGTCATCAAATTCCATCACATCACATCACATACTATTCATTTCTATCACATACCAACACATACCATCCCTTCTAATCACATACAAACGCATACTATCCCTTCTAATCACATACCATCACATGATATCCCTTATCATCCATACTCTCCCTCCCCGTTACATACCATCACATCCCAATGATCCCATCACATACCATCACATCCTATCATTTCCCCTTCAATCCCTCAGCCATCTCTTTGTGCGGGCGGCTCGCGCCAACCGCATCAATCAACACTCCAACAACTTTTTTTCGCGCGAAGTCGCACAATCTTTTTGGGCTAAAAGAAGTTTGTTGGTTTTCATGAAATGGAACAGTGGTGATGTTTCTAGGAGGATGGGCTTTTCAATACGTCTGCGGGATTTTCCTTCCCTGGAATCCATGCCATACGAAAAATTTCCGCTTCATCATAACTTTGCCTGAAAGGGAGTACATCAATTTGCAATCGTTCTTCTATGGTATGTCCATCCTTGGCGACTACATTAAAGACAGTTTTTTGTCAATCATGGCCTTCAACAGGATCTTTCCACCAATAAGCTCCTCTGTTGAGTCCTACATTGGTAAGCGTAATTAGATACCAATACCAACGCCTGAATTTCTGCTTCCATTACTAACCTTGCGATTCTTTTACATTTGTTACTACAGTAATACAACAGATTGCAATTACCATCATCATCCGCCATTATTATTACGTACCCTAATTGTGGTTTCATTCCATCCGCGTCAGCGAACGAGGCATCCGTTAGGATAACAAACCTAACAGAGGACATGTCCACCGGCACAAATTTGAGGCCTTGGTGTTTGGTTTCCTGGAGGAAGGTAATTGCTTTTTTGAGAGCTTCATAATCCTTCCCCTCAGTCGGTTTTTTTCTCGGTGCGATAAACTGCACAAGTTCACATATTTCCGGTCTCACATTAATCCCCACATGCTGGGCTGAAGCCCATTGTCTGACAAACTCCTTTTCGGTTTCCACTGGTTGGAATTGGGATATCTTCTCTGTTTGCGTCATCAAGAAGCAACTGTCAGTGTGGTGTACGAGTGATAATCTACTGAATGATGTTGGAGTGGTGGTGATTTGGATCCTCGTCTTACTTCTAAAAGCTTTTGACGCTTCTTCTTCCTTTTGCATAAATGACGTTGAGCTAAGCCCAAGAGAATCATCAACCTGAAGCGGAACTAGTACATCGAGTCCCTTGTCTGTTTTCTTGATCAAGACGCAGGGATGTTATCTTCCTCGTTCCATTCTGAGGACCTCCAGATGGTGGGACAGGTACTCCAAATACCATTAGAGACTGGAATCTGGTATCCCATAAAATGGTTTGGCTACCTTTAGAACATATCCCGTCGAGAGTCCCAGCTCAATTGAAGCCCTGATAAACACCTCTCGCTCCAATCGCGTCCAAGATTGAATGAATGTTTGCGTTAAATCTCTTTTATAGCTATTCATTGTTGGTACGGATTCGTGAAGGCAGATAGAAATTCGTTGTGAAAAACGTTACACAGTCGGTTCTTTCGTTGCGATGGTCATCGCCCAGTCATCTCCATAATTTTGAGCGACAAGCCTGCTCTTCTTCTTGAGCCACTCTAGTACCTTCTTGAGTTCGTCCACCAATCTTGAACTAAATATTCGGTGGTTGCAGGTGATGTCTGATT
Organism: Odonthalia washingtoniensis; assembly: GCA_032358235.1. NCBI lineage: Eukaryota > Rhodophyta > Florideophyceae > Ceramiales > Rhodomelaceae > Odonthalia > Odonthalia washingtoniensis. The sequence goes on along the minus strand of JAULBU010061192.1, from coordinate 9,581 downwards.
CCTTTATAGGAATGAAATTACCATTGTTGATGAGTCCCTTTAGTTCATCCTGGCGTGATTTTTCAGATGCTTGTTCCTATACTGATCCACGCTTAACCTTGACCCTTCTTGGTCCATCTTCTTGTGAATGAACGTCCTCTATTCTGTGCCATCCTTTATTAATTATCCAGAACGATCCCATCCCCTGCTGTTCCGCCTCTGATCCTTTTGGCTGACTTTCTTGATACTTTTGTTTCCCCTTCCTTGTCAGCTGGGCTTTTAGTTTGGAAGTGACCCAGGGTTTTGAACAGGTGGGGCGAAATATCTTCCTTCATCTCGTAAACTGGATAACCGCTGTCTCTCCCTTCACCGAAATAAAACGATAGGGGCAGTCCCATTGCTTCCATTTTGTGCGGTAAACCATGATGGGGGATCCCACTGGGAGGTTACTCAACCGTTAGGAAACTCCTTTCGCCTTTGGTCCACCTGGGTGTCTGAGTGCAAAGGCAATGTGACCACTAGCTTGTTCAAATTCCACTTCCTCCTTTGCTAGCTCGAACGTCTTTTCTCTTTCTAGCTTAGTAGGCGATGGTTTCATTCTGGCTGGTCTTGGCAATGCGCCAAACACTAGAAACATTGGGCAGAGTCCTTCAGACTAAATTGTGGCGTTGGGCGCATAGACGGCCATTTGAAGGCATTCGGCGTCGGAGAAATTTCCCTTGTAGAGTGAGGATCGGAGCTTGTTGTAACTGCACCTCAGGGATTCGTGGTACCGTTTCAAGACTTCAATTGGGCCTGGAGTCTCAATTGAGGCTTCTTCTAGTCTCACTCCCGCTGCCTCCAGCGTTTCCTCCATTTCTCTGCATACATAAGCCGATATCTGATCCTCTGAAAGGAAGTCGCGGACATGTAGGCATATATAAATAGCCTGGAGATTGTCCGCCATATCTCATCTGTCGATTGGTGGAGGCAAAAAGGTGCAGCCGAAAAGTGAGTGGATAAGTCCAGCAGATGGATTACGGATCGTGAGGATATAAACATTGTGTCTACAATGACGCCTTTATTGAACATCAATTTTTCTGTGCCAAATGTCAGCTTGAATCTCCTCGGCGATCTCTGGTACTCTTGGGTATTCCCTGCACTCCTTCTGGATCTTCTATAGCTCCAAATTTATACCCGTTTCAATTTCTTCGCCTCTTGCCCTCTGGAGAAGTTTCTGTATCGCCCTTACTGACAGGTGGCCTAAAACTCTGTGAATCTGTCACAGTTATTTCTCTTTGTATAGAGCGTAGGTCTTATTTGCAGCAGACCAGCGGTAGACAAAGAAGTATATATTCAAAGTCAGAAGCTGACGGTATGGCCCAACATGTAGGTATCTCCCCTGTAGACTTATATCCAATCCGTTGTCAATCATATCCTTATTTGACAAGAGGGATAGTGCCTCTTCTTCCAGAATGGAGAATAACTCATCAATTATCATTCCAAAAGCCACAAATGGGATTTGAATCATCGCCTCACCGATCACACTCCCATGTCCGCTGACTCTTCTAAGTACCTTGCTTGTTGAGGGTCTTATCGGTACCTTTAGTCCGAATTCGCAGTTTTATGCATCATACTGGGACCTTCCCATCACCGATCGTCTATTAACCGCCCTGTCCAGATGTATTCCATCGAATGCGGGTCCCTGGTCCCGCCGAAGTTGGGCATTAATCACGGTAAGGGCTGATTTCATGTATCATTTGTGGGTCCTTTCGTGTAAGAAGGCACCATTCTCGAGGAATCTTTCAAGGCCTATAGCATCTTCCCTCGCCAAGTATATCGTCTGTGATTAGTCCGAGTTTCCTTCCTCTTTATCTGCCCATTGAACTTCGTCCATTGGTCCATCTTCCTCATCTCAAAACATGCTGGTCATGTGTTCCACTGTGACCTGTTCTTCTACCGTCAACAATGCTTGTCAATGTCGATCTTTTAGCTTGTTTATCGTTGAAGTAACCTCTTCTCTGGAGTAGCGGGCGTTTTCAATTGCCATATTATACTTCCCCACACATGAAACAACCTTTCACTTCCCTCATCCATTCAGTGCTCAATCTCCTCTTAAAGGGGCGCCTCCGCTGACCCTTGTAACTTGAATTTCTAATCCATGGCTTCTTTGTCTCACTTTTAGCGTTTCCGCCAAAAACCTTTCCCAGAGAATATAGTACTTTGGGTTCTGACTCTTGCAATTCCGCCACACATGCTGGCCAACTGCCCGCTGAGTTTGGTTTGTCGCATAGTTGGTTCATAATGCAGTTGACTGCGGGGTGGCTTGTTCGTGACATTCTATCCCTCAGTGTAGCCTGAATGGAGGGTATGTTTACAGCCGTTAAGAGACAGTCTCGGAGGAAACCATTGGTGTGATATGACGTATCGAGTTGCTTTTGTAGTTACATCAACCTCGCCACGAATTTCCAAGACAATTCCACCTCTGACTTCGATTAGTCTTCTGCCATGGTTGTAGTCAACTTCATTTCCTTCTACGCTGTGAGTATTCGCGCCTTCTTTCCGTCCCTGTTGTACTATCTTTTCAGCATTTTAATGGCTTGGGTATAGTCAGTGCAGTCGTCCATGTTTGTCGAAAAGTAGTTTAACGCATCCCCTGCGAGCATTATCGGCAGGAATTGCAGTTTTTCGTCGTCAGAAGTATCACACATTCGCAATAAGGTTTCATAAACCTTGGTGCAATTTTCAAGGTCTTCCTCCCATCCGCTGGAGAACGTTTCTTTTCTTTGGTATGCTTTCATTAAACCACTTATCCCTATACCTCGCTTGTCGTACCACCTACTTTCATCGTTGTTGTTGCAGTCCTATTTCCAATCTCTTTGGTGCGGAGTCAGGGATTCATGGTGTGGGTTATCTCCCCTTTTTGAATGCCATTTGTTCTTGTCTGCTGAGCCTGCCTATTCTACAGTTAATTAGTATCCCTCTCTGTCTCTCTCTTAGTTTTTATTTCTATTAGTATTCCTCCCTGTTTCTTACTGTCCTTCTTCTTCAACACCCTCTTTTGTCTTTCCTTCATTCTATTTCCCTCTCTCGTTCTGAGCCTTTCTCCCTCTGCACGTGTGCCAGTTATGGCGCGTGATGTCACCCCTAAACCTCCTTTATTATTAATATATGTATATCTGTATCTTCACATGACTCGAATAGTGTGTTATCAAGCACTTGTGTATGGCACAAGTGTAGAATCCTTTCTCTCTCGTGAAAAGTATATTGGGCGAGTTGCGGGATGTGTTGGGTCTGTGACGGGGTTGGTGATAGCCGTCAAGCTCCATCCTGGAGTCGCGATCGAAGATACAAACTGCCGCAATCTTTGCTGGCTGGTTGATATTCTGTGTCGAACCGGGGTTTTGCAAGGTGATGCGCTGGTAGGTCAGTAAGGGGGTATCGTTTCCAGAACTGTCCTTTCTAGGGAAACAGGGGTTGTCGGATGACTTTGTGGTCTGGTAATTGTAATGATGATGATCGTCTTTATTTTTCTCCCATCCGGCCATGGTCGTCGGGTATGTATGATAGTTTCGTCCAGCAAGCTGAATAATACTGTATTTCACGCGTGTGTCATCCTCCTTAATTTCCCTTCCACCCTTGACAAGTGTCATATTTCCTTTCTACCATTCCGCATTAAGTAATTCTTTTCCTGTCTCCCTGCTGTATATAGTGCCACGTGTGATGCATTTTTACGATCATCTTATAATGCCAATTAGCGTTTTCTTTTTACTAGACTATTGTAACCATCTCTTAATTTCCTCCCGTCCTTTTTCGCCCTTTTACTTTATGTCAAGATTTGAGTTTCAACTCACAAACATGCATGGATCAACACTCCAACGTTTTCCTTTTGGGAGTTGAAGCTGTTGCCCACCATAAGGCGAAGGTGTCATACTGGTTTCTTGTCTTGAGAAACCAAAGTGAGTTCGTTTATGTGAGGATAGGCTGCGTTAGTGTGTCGGCGGGTTTTTTGGATCCAGGTATCCAGTCAATTCGTGCGAGTTCCACGAGTTCAAAACTTTGTTTCAGTGCAAAGATATCGATCTGGAGCCGCTTCTCTGTCGTTAAACTATCCTTAACAACAACATCAAAAGGCTTTTTGAATCGATAAATGCCTCTCTTTCCAAATTCTTTCCAAGTATCTCAGCAGTCAGATCGCAGAGTGCGTATGCTTGGTCGAAAGCCAAAACTAGAGCGTGTAGTTCTGCGGCAAGAACTGATCGTGCGACCCTCTTACATCAGTTGCTGGAGTAGTGCACGATTTTCCGTTCTATTTTTATCCGTCAATATTATAACGTATCCTAACTGACTCTTGAATCCCCCCGAATTTACAAATGCTGCGTCTGAGATCACGACCATCTTCACTGAAGCTAGATCCAGCTTTTTATGATTTAGTCCAACATCCCCAGTATCCTGCAGCCTGGTAATTGATTTCGATAAGTCTTTCATCTTTTTTTGCAGTAGTGGGTTCTTTTCCCAGTGCTAGAAATTGGACAGCTGCCCATGTCTCCTAACCTGTTCTCCACACTGAAACTGGCAAACCTGCGGGTAGTTTTCTTAATTTCGATGATTGTTCGATCACCCCTGGACCCCACCATGATTCAAAACGAAGGTAATGCGACGTATTGATTGTTCTTTTTCTACTTCCTTCAAGGCGTAGTCGATAGCATATGCCCTCTTTCGTTGTGTTTCGGCGGGTGTTACGCGACCTGGTCTGGGAAGGGCAGTGTATACCAACAACATCGGACAAAGCCCTTCTAGACCGATGACGCTGTTGACCTCAAAGGTTTCAATGAGAAGACAATCATCGATTGTTATTGTTTTGTTTAGATGGTCCCTGATTGTTAAATATGTGCGTCGAAATGGTGCATGGTAGCGTTCTACGGTGACAATTGCTCCGGGCGATTCAATTGGTACTTCTGTGATAGTCACGCCGTCTTCTCTGGCTGCTTGTCTAAATTCTGTGGAGGTGTAGTTGGAACCCTGATCCATATTTAGATATTCCCGTGGGCCGCAGTGAAGGAGAGTCCACATTCGCCAGACCTCCATTTCTGTTTGTCTTTTTACGAATCTGGCTGCAGTAAAGTGGGTGGCCGTATCCACCATTTTCACCACCGCCTTCCCGTAGATCCACATTGTGTCCACTTAGACATGGTGGTTGAATTTCAATTCGTCAGAGCCAGTGGTGAGTTTGAATCGACGGGGCGCTGCGCTACATTTTTCACATGTTGTGCAGTCTTGTTTAATTCTTTAAATGGATCTAGTTGTTTCGCGATCTGTGTTTATCACACTTGTCCTCCGAAGCAAGTTGCGTGTGGTCCTGACTGTAGGGTGACCGAATATACTGTGTATTTTGTATTTTTCTGTGCTCATTGAACGTGTAGAATACGTGTTGTTGATCTGTTGGAGCCCAGTTGTTGATTAAGAAGAAGTTGATTATTTTTAGTTCTTGTTGTTTTTCTCCTTGAATATGGACTCGATGGATGATGCTTAAGTCAATGTTGTTATCTATCATGTCCTTTAGGCTGATAAGCGCTTGAGCGTCATTTCTCATGATCAGAAAATCGACGTCAATAATTATGCCCAATGTATGGGATGGTATTTTGATACGTGCTTCTCCTATGGCGCTACACAATCCCCCAAGCCCACTTACTCTCTTTCCATGCAATGGTTTCATAATATTTGTCAGTTCGAATGTTTTAAAGTAAGGTGCATACTGTTTAGTATCCATTATGGAGCGCCTGTTGGCAGCCGTGTTGATCCTGATACCTTCAAACATTACACCCTTAGATTCCTTTCCGATGCCTTCCACGCTATGGGCCATCGTTGGCGTTTTGTCACACCTTGTGGCTGAATTTTTATCTGACAGTATGATTTCTTTTTCTACCTTGCGCTCATTTGTGGGTTTGTCTTCACTTTTCGTTACGTGGATGTTGTATCCATGGAGGAAGGCTTTTTCGGATAATTGGGCTTCCAATTAGTACCTTTGTGTTGCTGTCATATACACAAAGTCGCTGTCATCCTCAATTCCGTCGGCCTGTTGTATTTTATCGTTTTCCTGTTCCGATTCTGAGTCAAGCGTTTCCTGCATGTTTTAAATGTGGTCCAGGTCACCAACCATTATGAGGGCCGTTGGGTGTTTATCCTTGAGCTTCTTAATCACCTCCGATACTTCTTCTGTTGGGTGGCGGTCGATGGCTCGGTGGTCTTTATCACACACAAAACATCATCGAATGCCACTCATCCATTACAAACATAGGCTTTGCGGTATTTCTTGGGTACCACTTTGCCTTCTATGATTTGTTCTTCTGCCGTAAGGTTTTCAATACGGTTTCATTCCATGCCTTGCTTCTCCACCGAAATTCTTCCCCAACGAATAGTGCGCTTCATTCTCCATCTCCTTGCCTGTTATACACATTACTGACGTCATCGCCCCCACCGTTTTGGGCTTGTCTAAGAGTCGGTTGGCTATCCTGTGTATTGCATTTTGTGCCTTCCTGGGCATCCGATCTTTTAGCGTTGCCTTTATTTCAGGACTGTCGACTGACGTTAACAATTGATCGATCAGATACCGATCTCTTTGGTACTTTGCGTCCAGTAGCTTCTAGAGTTTTACCATCTGGGCGATAAATCATCGGAATACGGAAAGCTCTGATTCTTCTGGTTTTTTCTCATCTCCTCCTACAGACGTATAGTTTGTCACTATGCTAAGATTATATATCTTTGTTCTGCACTGTGGTACCACCTCCATAATAGTTCTAGTGCGTCTTTGAATATTGTGCATCCATCTTGTCCATCATCAAATAAATCAAGGGCCTAGGTATTCTGGTATGCTTCCAACATTTCCTTGCCGTAATTTCTAAGTTACATTTGTATCCTTTCCCTTTCTTCGTTCGTGGCATCGTCTGGCGGTGGGTCTGGATCTTCTTGTACGTTGGTATATTGCACTTCAGGATATGGAACTTCAGATGAGGGATCTGCGGATTCCGTTTCTTGTTCTTCGGGTGCTCTCTGTGGTGATGGTGGTTGTAAACTTGTCGAGCTCAGTGCCATACGTGGAACCAGGATTTGATTTTCCGTTGTTGGAGTAAGTTGTGGTGGTCCTGTTGATACTCCTTTTGATACGGGTACTTGATCGCCTCTCAATCGAGAAGACGCCCTTAGTGGTGTTTGAATATTCGAGCGGTCCCGTTGGCGGGCGTTTAGTTTACCCCGTTGTCGTCCTTGTGGAGTCATCCTTCTGCAGTAAGGAGTTATAAATACATAATAACTCGCCGTTAAAGCGATTAATGACACCGATGGCCCGGATGGCCTGGTGCCCTCCGCACTTCTCTTCAGTGAGTTCCGAAGCATTAACATACCTGAAAACTATGGCCACCGATTAATTACCGACGAAAGAAGTAGCGTAGACCTCATCTCAAGAACAGAAATGAGACTAATAATGGATAATATGCGAATCAAAAGAGCTTTACGCCACAACGTACCTTCCGCTACTGATCAATTATACGAACCCGACGACAATATTCCCGTATGGATAGAAAAAGATCACACTTATAAAAAGGGTGAATACCTCTGACCATACATGGTATCGTCTTTTGATCAAAGAAGCAAATTGGTACACATATTCAACCTTCCCGGTAAAAAATAAAGCCCATACTCGATAACTCAACTGAAACCTTGTATTTAGTCCAGCTTATTATCTACAGATTTCATGGAATCTATGAACACGTCTTTCCACAGCTACCGCTCCCTCCGCTTTCAGTGCGAAGTTTTTTCAGTGACATCATACCTCTGAAAGACCCGAGGAGCCGCACGCCCCAAACGCTACAAGCTCGAGCCGATGATATCAATAACATCATCAGACGCAAGACTTTCAAAATTTTACTCAAGGAAGAGGAACCAGAAGATGCGAACATATTACCTGGTAGATTTTTGCTGACACTCAAATCAACGATCGATGGAAGTATAATACATAAAGCGAGGTTTGTAATAGGTGGACACGGCGATAGACTGAAACAGTTTATGGTCCACTCATCACAAACACTGCAGCCATCATCTATTCTCCTGCTGCTGGCTTTTTCATCCACCCATGGCTTTGAGGTCTGGAATTCAGATCTAACACAGGCGTACTTACAAACGCCTATACCGCTGGCAAGAGATCTTTTTCTGGACTCAAATATACCCGAGTTGGAACTTTCTCCTGACCAGTGCATGCAGATACCCCAACCTCTCTATGGTCTTTCTGAGTCAGGAAACTTGTGTTTCCAAACTTTGCAGCGCCACCACCTTTACGAACTCAAGATGAAGCAACCAAATTCTGAATCATCCTCTCACTACATCTACAAGAACGGCAATCTATGTGTACTTTCAGTTAGTTATGTAGACGGCCTTTTAAGAGCAGGAGATGACTCTTTCAAACAACTATCAGCCAAAACATAACAACGTTTCCAGATGAAAGAAGAATCTACTTTACCATGGGACTTCTCAGATTTCCGACTGCTCCTCAACAATGATCAAATAATTCAGCAAACCCAGCGACACTACATGAAGAAACTGGAATCACTATATAACAACGCTACCTTTACCGATTTCATGTCAATACTATGAGTTTATCCTGGCTATCGCATACGCTGCCTGATTGTCTGTTCGAAATATCAAGATTAGCTCAGATCACGGAAACTAAATTCATCAATACTCTATCCACCTTAATCAACCACCTCAACAAATCCATCAGATATGAAACCCGCTACGACATCCAAATCTCCTTCCCAATACTAGATATCAAAAGCATCAAGGTAATGGGCTACAGCGACGCCTCATTCGGCAAAAGTTTAGACTTGTCCTCACAACTGGAATATATCATCGTCCTTTCAGACGCAAACGACAACATCATCCAGACCATTTTTAAGTCATTCAAGGCTAAAAGACTATGTCGCTCTGCCATGGATGCAGAGTTCATTGCATTCTGCGACCTATTCTACTGCGCAATCACCCTTACACACGAAGTAACGACGCTCCTGAACTGCGACATTCATATGGATTTTTTCACAGATACCAAGTCCCTTTTTGATGTAATATCTAAAGGGTCTCGTACTTCCGAAAAAAGATTGATTCTGGACGTCGCAGCTGGGATACAGGGGTTTAAACGTCGAGAAATTTCCAATATTGGTCTCGGGAGAATTGAATGTAATGTGGCTGATTGCCTGACTAAACCAATGGCTCAAGCTTCTCTTCGTTCCATCTTACAATATTCATCCCATTCACCATCACCAGTCCAATGGATAGTCGGACATGAATTTGACTCGCAATAACTACAGCCATACTTCAAAAAACTTCTTCACGCTCTATTCAAACTAACCTTCATATCTCAATTTCCTCCCATAATTTTGGCTTCAATGAACTACTTTTCAAGGCTCCATTTTGATTCAACTTCCTCCTGATTTAATTTGTGCTTTAAATCTTCCCAGTACGTTCTAACATTTGGATATAACTACTCTTGCTCTACCACACCCTGGGCATCCATGATATATATATATATATATATATATATATATATATATATATATATATATACAACCCACATA
>JAULBU010061181.1:0-11547 GCA_032358235.1 Odonthalia washingtoniensis | reverse complement strand
ATAATAATAATAATAATAATAATAATAATAATAATAATAATAATAATAATAATAATAATAATAATAATAATAATAACGATGGAGATAACTAGAGTGATAATAGAACTGAAGATAAAATAGTAGGATAAAAGGTAGAAAAGTGGAAAGAAGTTAAGAGTGATTGATATGGGAAGAAAGCGATATTATTGAGTGTTATGACAGGTTGTGATAAAATTTGAAATGATGTGTTATCTATTGGAATGGTTATAAAAGGAATAGGGTTAACTTTGAATTCGAGGGGTCCACTACAGGAAACATTTGAAAATCAATGCAATAGTGATAATAAAATTGATAGGACGGCAGCGAAGAACAGTAACAAACGGAATAATAACACTACGAATAAGAATGGCAACACGAATAAAGAATGAATATGAATATGAATAGGAATAGGAATATGAATAGGAATAGGAATATGAATATGAATATGAATAGGAATAGGAATATGAATAGGAATATGAATATTATATATGAATATGAATATGAATATGAATATGAATATGAATACGAATGATATTTATATTGAGATTATAATGAATATTGAGAATACTATGAATAATATGAATAATATGAATACAGTAAATATTAGCAATAACAACAATAATATAAACAATAATAATTGCGAAGTAAAATTAGCGAGTTGATAATAATTACAACCAACTGGAATAATACGGAACCATAATAATAAATAAATGTTGGAAACAATGTTCTTTCTTCTTAATATGCCGAGAGATGTATTACAGGTCTTGTGTGGATGGTGATGTTTGAGCTGTGAAACGAAAACGACATGGAACACGTATCAGCTATAATATTTATTCTCATGTTGTTGAAAGTGACGTTACTCTAAATGACAGAAGCAAAAAGATGTTGTGACGAGATAAAATTATTTTGAAGTCCAGGTTTGAAATGGATACGTCGACATGTTTTATGGTCAACTAACACAGGATGACCTTTTGTGAATATGATATGTTGATATGGTGGTATGCAGATAGATCGTATGATATGAATTTTTTCTGGATGAAATGACCATTGTTACAGCTGTTTTCATTGCAAAAGAAGCAAAAAAAGAAAAGAATTGAATCTCAAATATGAAACGCAAAGAATTGGAAAAAAATTGACGTCCAAGTGATCGTGTTTTACATCCTTCATCGTTACATAATTTGAAGAAGAGATGTTTACAATATCACGAAACACTGCGAGTAGAACTATGTCTCATTCTGTTATTGTTAACTCCATCCCAATTCACTGACATATGCGAATATAACACTGTTTCTCAACGTTATCTATCAAATTTGTCTCGTTCTGTCATACGATAAACGATTAATCATCTTTCAGCAACATTCATTACTATTGACAAGTATATTCAACTATTTGAACTAGTTACATGTCAATTACTGGACCATGCGATCAACAAATGACTTATGTACATTTTAATTTGTACATGTTTATAGATACGTCTATGCCAAACAATTCATGATCCTTCAATAATAGTAACGAAAATAACAATAATGTGTTATTATGATTATAGGCTGTTGTCATCATTCTTTTGTTGAAAATATACTATAATGTAGTTAACGTGACATATAAAATATACAATCATTTGATTGCCTTATTTAAATATTATCAGAAACAACAGTGTGTTTCCATGCTGATATAGTACTACGTAAGTAACAAGACATGTAAAATATAACATATTTACATCGTCTTGGTTCAATATTATCAGGAAGAAATGTGTGTTATACTTTACATATTACCCAAATATTTTCGGAAAGGTTAATTGAGATGTTAACCTTACATTACACGAATGTTGATGTTGTTCTCCTGCCACCGTAGATGTTAAAATCGTACTTTTTTAGCGTAGCGATCATCTAAATGTAGCCATTTACCCATATCCATATTTCTAACGCAAATCAACTATTATCACATTTTCTCGTAATCCTTTGCTTACTCTGTTCATGTTATTTCTTTCCATTATACCGATAATGTAAGTTCCCTTTCATCTGTCAATCATCAACTTTATGCCTAAATTAATGTTGTCATCTGTTCTCCCACTACCAAATTCACCAACATGTCAAGACATCATAGGCGAAAACTAAAACTAGTAAGGGCCATAAGCCTGAACCGGTACCACCAGCTGCGAGGAACACCGTTGTGAAGAAGGTTGTAAATCCATTATTGGAGAATCGTCCGAATAACGTCGCTATTGGTCAGGATATATTACCTATTAATATGGACAAGGGATTTTAAGTTCGTTGGCCGAATTACATTCGTCTCCAAGGTCAACGTAAGCCTTTATTAATGAGTTTGAAATTACCAACACCAAACTAACAAATGCGTTTACCTATGGATGCATCTACCACCAGTGCATTATTTAAATTGATGCAAAAATATAAATCAGAAACTTCACTACATAACAAAGAATGTTTATCAGCAGAAGCCCAAGTGAAAGAAGCTGGTGGTGATCCTAGATCTTCTAAGAAACACAATTCCTTGAAAACGTGTATTAATCATGTAACATTTCATGTATAATATAACATCTTTACATCGCTTCGTTTCAATATTATCTGAAACAATAGTGTGTTATACTTCACATATTACTGACATATTTTCAAAAAATGGTAACTAAAACAATAGTATATGCTATCAAAGGTGTACTAAATAAACATGTTCAAAACAATTCAATAGTTTTACATAATATATTATTATATAACCGACATATACAACTTACGTTAATTCAATGAAACTAAGCCTATACTTTTATAACTAATAGTAGTCTATATTACTATATATTCGACATATACAACTTACATTAATTTAATGTAAGCAAACTTATACTTTTATAACTGATAGTTGAAAGTGATATAGGAAATACCTTGATCATGTTATTGGTTTCTATTGTTTCTATTTTCTGTTTTATATTTCCTATTTTTTTATTTGCTGTAAAGTAGGAAAGTCTATAGGAAAGTTGTTATTTTCTAAACTAAAGTCATCAATCAATTTCTGTTATACATGATGTGGTGCTATCTTTTGATTTTTTGATAGAATCATCATTATACTGTCACCATACCTGCCGTTCATGCTCTTTCGTACAATACTGTTCATTAATATATCAACATTTAGGTCATTTTGTGCCCCGAAAGATTGATTGGGATGTAAAACTGCATATGGAAACTGTGTAACAAAATTATTTCCGGATGTATTATCGTTAGAACTTTGTAAAATGCCATCACCAGTATCTCAACCACTGTTCACATGTATAATATCCTCATTTTCAATTAACTCCTTGTCCGTCGTCACATCGTCAATACCCGGACTATGTTCTGTAGGTTGTTTATGAACACCCTCGGCAATACACACGATTTGATCGATTGTTTCAGCTGAATTTGGTGAGGCTATACGATTTGTAGAAAGGGGGGGCACATTTTCATCATTATTCAACCATACGTTTTATGCTTCTGTTTTGTCCATAGAATGCCGTATTTCTTCTATGTTTTTCTTTTTGTAAATGCGGACATATTTGGATATGATTCCTGTAATTTGCAATATCGAAGGTATAAGATATGCCTCAGGGTATTCGGATTGCATGGCATTTCGCATCATCACTGCACGCGTTTTTCTGCCAGGATTTATCGTTTAAATATGGACCACTTCTTTATATCTGTTTCGTACATTGAAACAGGATTATGACCCAATGTTTCTCCACGTTTTGAAGGACAACCCCATCCTCCATGAAAATATATTGTCATTACCTCCATATTATCAATAATGTCATTTAAATAAGGATTTCGATCGATCCGAGTATAGGTGACTCACTCATTACCTTTGTAAATTTAATCACATGCTATCGTAATTGCACGATTTATTATATTCTTTTCTTCCATATCAATCTCGCATTGTTCAACATGTTCGTCATAGTTTTTCATGCGATAACGGCGGTAACACTTTGAGCAACTATACTTGCCTCCTGTATTAAATCGTCGCATTCTGAATTCGTTCCCTTCGTTCCCGTTTGTATCATTAATATGTGCATTACTGTCATATTCTTTATCACTACACTGTCCCCCGTTTTCGTGTACACTTTGAAAATGATTATTTTTCATTATTTTTTCTCTATCACTATAATTGATCTCTGCAGATGCATCTTCTGTTGAAGTCATGTGGTGTATTTGAACACACCTATTCCATTTATGAATATCATTCATGAAATGTATTTCTACTCCCGTTTCCCCGCCACGGTATAAACTTTCGTTTGTACAAATTTGCAATCTATGGACAACAATTCTTCTGGCTGTCCCTTCTTCTGTATCATTTACGTGACAATTGCCAATTTAAATAATTGCATCATCTATATCTTCTTCCCTACATATGTTATTTTTCATAACAGTTTTCCCTTCCATCACATCATCTCCATTACCAATGATGTTGGTTACACCCGTTTGCTGTACATTATCCTACAACCCTACTGCTTCATGCATTTTGTAAATAAATTTCTTACAACTTCTACCAGAGTTCTGAAACAAACTGACATCATATTGCCTCTGACCTATTTTTTTATTACATATTCCGATAATTTTCCAAGTTTTACTATATATATATATATATATATATTTCGCTTCAGCCCATTTATTAAGTAAATGATAGTAACGACTTATTGATATGAGATCAACTGTTGTATTGCGTATACCACCATCATAAGTAAATGATTCTACAATATCATCAGGAATGATTACATCCATTTTATTTTCCATTAAAAACCGCATTACTTGCCTCTTCACTATTACGAAGTGTGCATCTACCATACTTTTTCAATCCTGCGCAGCCGGATGTACCATCCCCATCAACTGCATCCCTTGAAACTCACAAATCTTTACTTCTATCACTCCAAACAAATCATTTTTGAAGAATTTTGCGTTATCTGTCACCAGCCATATATTTGCAGTTTGCCAATTATTTTTCAATTCTATATATTAATCCTCCCAGTATAGTAACTTTTTCAATACAATCTTGAGTTGCGTCATTTCGTATAATGTGATCCACGACAAACATGTTCAGCTCGTAACACCCATCATCATCTATACCATTCTTAGATGTTGCATTTTTTGTCATTTTTTATTTCATCTTTCTTACCCCTTTCTTTTTAACTTTAGTCCCTTTCCCTTTCGTATAATTTCTCTCGATATTTCGTTCATGACTACCTGGTAGAAAAAAATATACCACTTCCATGCCACGACATGCCGCGTTTTTCAAAGAATTAAACAGTGGATTCACGATGTCTCACTGGTTCTAGTTTAATTTTGTAATCCATGTATGCGTCGCATGCAGTGTAGGCGGGTACATTATTCAATCCAGACAAAATTTACCCTATACGATTGTTCTGTACCCGTGTTCTATGTATATGTCCCATATACAACTTCAATTTGTGTATGCAATCTTCTACAACAAAATTTCTTCTGTCTTTTTCTTCTACTTCTTCACGTATTTGTTCCATGACAGAAAATATGGAAAGTCATTACCTACATTTACCTGTAACTGTCTCACTAGTTACTCGACCCAACATGGGAAAAATTAATTCTGTGTAATGGATCGTCACTTTCTTCTTGCAGGCGACTAATATAATTGTATTTCAAAAATTCATAAACACCCTCCAACTTTTGTTTCTAAAACTTCTGTTTGTCTCTGTCAACAATTTCTTGATGCACAGCATTTTTTGTATTCATCATGTTGTCATTAACTAAGCAGTTCTGTATATAATCTACACCTACTTGTGGTTTCTCTTCTCAACGCGTAATTTTGTTTACCATGCTTATGAATAGTGCCCGTCCTACTTTTCTATTATTCAATATAATGTTCTCTTCCATGTAGTATTTTCTCCACATAGATTCAATTGGCATTTTTCGTAGCACAGATAAAATTTTTATTATCTCCCCGTTGCATCTAACCCGCTTGGTTCCCCACTACATTCTTTGTACATTGTCATTTCTCAATATGAAATTCACAACCTGCTTCACTTCGATATCGGAAAAAAAGTTTCGTCCAAATCTATGTTTTACTATACTTCCTTCATTAATTAGATTCAACGAGTCACTTCTTCCTATCTTTCTCGCTACACAGAATGCACCACTTATTTTAGATATTTTATTCCTACATTTATTTGTAGAAAACGTTTCTTCTTCACTATTCAAGCTATTCCGTTCTTGTAATGAATCCTTCGTCATTTTATTTGCCTCTTCAAGAAGATAGTCCATTTCCTTTGTACCGACATCATCTTCCAATCCATTTAAGAGGTTTTGTACTTCAACATCAGATTTGTGACCAAATAAACAAGCTCTAAGCAAACGATTTTCTATGCTACCTCTCTTTGTTTTTAGTGCCTGTATTATTCCGTCAATTATATCGGCACATGGTTTTTATCTCGAATAAATGCGTTGTACAACCCATCTCCGTCATGTGGACATATGAATTTTTTAATCTTCTTGCACATATGTCTGTTGCTTTATGAGTACCTTTCTACATTTCAATGGTAAATGACGTACTGACCTGTACTCCACCACTCTTTTCGGTATATTACTGAATGTGAAGCGGGTTATCTGTGCTGCAGTAAACATTGTAAACATTTCTCTTACATTTTGCGTGAATGCAGTTTTCCATACCTTTGTTTCTCAAGGATTTGGTTGAGTTTCACATCAACATTCGTTATACCGTTACATGTAGTAGTTGTTATAGATTCGTTTTTGTCGTTCATTAGGATATTTCATATAGCAAAGAAAACAATTGTTAGTAATTTGTTTTGTTTTGCAAACCGTACGGCCGTTAAGGGCATGTTATGCACAATTGAAAAAATGACCGTTTTTTCTGATTTAAGTATTCTTTTGCAACCCGCTCCTTACCATTCGTAGACACAAATCTTAACAGATACGAAATGTTTTGAATCTTACACTTGTGACAATATCTGTTCCTCCACTGAAATGTCAGGTAATTGTTCATTTATTTGTGATCCACAAATTTTTGTCTTGTTTTGCCCTTCAAATTAGACAATAGTAAAGTTCCGTTACTTTTCTCCACACGTAGATGACGTCTGCACTCGTTCAACGTTTCGTAACTTTCTTACCTTGTTTAAGCTGGCCACATAATTTGCAGTATGACTATATTGTAGTATCTATGACAGTGTTAAAACTATTCCGCCCCTGAATCTTGTTTTCAAATAATTGTTTCTAGTCTCATTAATTACTTTCTTTCAAATTGATTACTTTCACGTTCCTGTTGAAATCTGTTTATCCGTTTTAATCGATGTTTCTTAACATTGTGCGCACATCTTTCACGGTTTCACTATTTTTCTTATCCTTTCCACACTACTTCAATTATTAATTCGCCTTCTACTATCATGATTCACTCCATCTTTAGCGACAAATACCCTACTTGTCATACTTTCTTTACAATGACTTGACCTTATCAAAAGTAGGGTATTTGAACTTCGGGCTGGTATTTGGTACATGCCCTGTAAATAATAGTTGGTCACGTACTTCCTTACATTCGAATGTATCCTTGTTGTAACACCTAATATTGGGCTTGTAGTATCCGTTCGAACAACATAGTACATTGCTGCCAAACTATAACCTGTGCTATTTTATTGGTCACTGGAAATTTTTACATTTCCACGTGTGATACCTGGTACCATTTTCATTTCTTCTTTCAACATAAAATCATTTAACAGGATTTTCTCGCACAGTTTCAATCGACATTTTTCTCATATAACTTTTTCAGTATTCATATGTTCACCTTTATACTTCTTCAAGATCAAGAGATCAATGTAGCCTTTCTTTGGATACATTTTTTGTCAAATTTGGTTCACAAGAACCAGCACCCGCGCACAGCAGAACTGTTGAGGAAAACATCGTGTTATAAAACAAGGTTTCTCTTAAAACATCATGACGACTTTCGGAAAAGGTTTAGAGAGAACTATTCATAGATAATTGCAGCGGACATAATATGGATGACGATATAGTAACAGAAGCTGAAGCAATAAGAAATGTCGTACACTATTACCTCCAAGCACCACTCACTTATTACAGCACTGTGACTCTTTTGTTATTCAAAAGATCAAGGATGCATGGCGTAAAAGATGGAACGCATACAAAATTTCACTAATTAAACCGAATTCATGGGAAGGAGCTGGAAAACTCCCAAATCCAGGAAAGCTCTTTTCTACGCCTTGCAGCGGATGCAGTCAATGATGTTAACAGGCAGCGTGATGAAAATCACATATTATATGCTCGTAAAGCCATGATTCTTTGCGGAATGTCATTGAACACAAATGGGAGGTGGGGAGAAGAGCAATTACAGAAAGAATTACAAAATATCATCAACAAGTACCGATCGGAAATTGAGAATCCAGAACAATAACTTGATGTTTTTAAACTTTTCTTTAAATTTAAAGAAAGAAAACTCCTTTTTTAATGTTATTAACATTATTTAAATTTTCTTCCGTGATAAATTAACAAAAATTAATGTTAATTTCATTATTTCAGTATTAACATTAAAAAAGCAATAACGTTAAATCAGGTACCCGGTTTAGCTGTTGGTCTGTTAGGGTCACTCGACCGGCCAGCTAAATTCATACTCTGGGCCATAAGGAATAATAGCATTATTATTTCCTAGACACACTGAATTAATTTTTGAAATGCAGCAGTTTCATTGGCTACATTCATTGGAAATTTACATGACATTTCTGGCACCCACTACAATGTTTTTAGCTTGAACCCTCTACTCCTTTTAGTGACAGTTAGAATTCAACCCTTTGCGACAACAAGCATATCTTCAGTTATAATGTATCGTTCACATAGTTATACTAGGTGCCGTTTCTTGCTGGGTATTCAACACGGTGCATGACTCTATGATTGATTCTTTATGGTTTCATCTTGTGCCTACTTAAGCACATCATTAAAGTAAAACTGAGTTCTTTCTACTCAGTAAACCCCATCTCAAACTAGTTTCTAACCTTGCTATAGATATACGCTATCGGGTGTTCAAACAGCTTCAGCATATTCCCTCAGCTCGATATAAATGCTGAGCACATATATATGCAAGAGCGGCATATAATCTCAGACATATCACCGCCATCCTCAGCTACACTGTCCATCGCAAGCTCTATTTACTCTACACTGATTTTAATATTCGTACACGTGTCATCCTCGCTATCATAGAATACCGTTTCTTGACATTCTATCACCTACCACTGTACACGAACGAATACTATTCCTATTTTTCAATAGTATTGGCCCAGGAAACCAGATGAAAAATGAGTAAATTACACAACCTTCACGAACCGTCACATAGTTTTAAAAACGAGAGTTAATCTGATGGTTTTAATATTCTATCATTCATAGTTGTAAACAACTAAATATTTAATTTTCGCATGGAGGGTGGTGTGGGCCGGTTGGTACGGCTGTTACGGACGGAGAAAAAATGTAAAACAATTCCTCCATATGGAGTTCGAAAAAATGTAGGAAATTAAATAATTGATTTCCTGTTGTAAAATCAATAATTGATTTCCTGAAAAATGTTTTTTGCAGAAAATTGAATATTTAATTTTTCTCATTTACGCATACTCGCACCTCAAACCTGCAAATTGACAATGCATGCGATCACGTATTATCTCAAATTATTTCGTTGGCTCCTTTCAACAAAACAAATTTTGGCTTAAGAACTTTCAAACTTACTCAACGAAAACTCAGTCCTGACTCCAGCTACCAGTTCTATTCCGCTATTAAATTTCTGTCTAGCTCTCCGAAAATTACAAACCTTTACTTAACCAACCCCTCAAATTCTTTAATCTACTCGCTTTCTACATTAACCCAATTTTAAGAGTTCTTAATTCAACCAATGTCACTAATCAACAAATACCGTCCATACGAGTTTATCTCCAACATCTCACACATCCGTTGGAGGAAATTATTATTCGACCGCCCGAACCGAACGGCGAAATTAACCACAACCACATGAATACCAACAGAAATGAATCTGACATAAATATCCAATTTGAGTACACACTGCAATACCCAACACCCAACACCCAACATCCAAAAACAATGAATATTTCGATCATAGTAATCAATAAACTGCAGCTTCTATTGCTATACAGCATTGAAATGCAATCACCGCACTGGAATTTAATTTCATCGCCCAGTTAGAGTCTATTGCGAGTCCCCTACCCGAATTCCCGTATGAACAATGGATCCTTGAATGCTGAAATACGTCACAGAAAATTAATCACCCCATTGTCACCATTGGAAGCGGAAAAATTGCGCCAACCTGGCAACGCCGCTGCTGCTGGCGACGACAAAGATACAGGTACACCATTTACAGACACGTGCAACTGAACTGACCGAAGACCATCTCATGGGTTTTAAAACAACTCTCCCCGGATATAAGTATTTCAAAAGACGTACAACAACTCTGTGTTGTTGCAATCAAAAAGGAAAACTTTGTTGTGAGAGAAAGTTGTCGCTTGTACGAGAAGTATTTTATTAAACGCAACAAATGCATGAGGGCTTATATAGACTAAATGGAGATCTCCAGATGAGAATAATCGTTGCATGTGTAAGTAATGACAGTAAGTAAGAAGTACCTGAATATCAAATTCAGGTAAAGAACACTTACTGAACACGAGATTCGTATCAGTATTGATATTCAGGTCCACAACTTAAAAGGGAAGAGCCTGAATAATAAGGCTGATCGGCAGGCTTGTTATCTGAAATGGATTAATTGAGCAAAGATTAATTCTCCAACACGCCCCTACAAGCCTTATCGAGAAGCACAGGAGTACTCACACCAATCCAGGTACGATATTGTATGAAGGATCCGCCGATGATAACCTTAGTAATGAATCGTCTGTATTTTCGGCAGAAGTAGTATACCGTACAGTTATCATCTTTTGTCCAACTGCTTCCCTCACCACATGGTATTTTATGCCGATGTGTTTCACATTTCGTAAGCCTTGCACATGTTCCGTCCACGAGATTGTATCAAGATTGTCTTGGTATACAGTAGTTGGATCGGGTACTGTAGCTCCAACTTCACTCAAAATGCCACATATTCACTTGGATTCACGATGACAACTCGAAAGTGCTACGAACTCAGCTTCGGATTTCGATTCTACTGTAGCAGTCTGTACCTTTGAACACTACACAATTGGATTTCGGCTCACACCAAGCAAGTAGCCTGTACATGAATAACAGTCTGCATCGCTTCATGATTCCAATTAAACAGTACGGTTTCCCTTGTACAGACATATACCAATTGAACTAGTACCAAGAAAATACCTCAAGGCATGCTTGAGTACCAACGTTAGTGTCTTCAGAAAAGGATGTTGGCTTCGAAGAGGTGGAGTCCCGAATGTAATCTATGTGTCAACTGGGTTTATGCGGCCCAAATGGATATTTCGGTATGAAACATCCGTAGTAGACTACGTAATGTGCAGTTTGTGCCAAAAATCTGCATATTATCTTAAATGGG
>JAULBU010061170.1:0-11548 GCA_032358235.1 Odonthalia washingtoniensis | reverse complement strand
ATACGAGCCAACATCTATGAACAATTTCAAGCTCTTTCAACCAACAACTCATTTACTTCATCCGATAGTACGATGCCAGCTATTGGCAGCGAGTTCATGATGTTTTGCTCACGAGCTCTTACTTTAAATAGACACAACTAGATTAACAGAGAAAGCATTACCGTTCAACGTGAAGCAGTATAAGCAAAAACTGTGTACAGTGAAAGACGGTTGCATGCTTTTCCCAGTAAGTTCTTTACAGTGATTTTGGGGGATGACAATACGTAACGGTATTACATCATGTCATGTTTTCCAGAAGGACAGGGGAGATTCACTGTAAGCATGTTAAAAATGTTTTCCATTACATATCTGTTTTTGTGAGACTTTCTCTCCCTCATTCACACTCACTGTAAGGTTACACGTTACAAGTTCATTCATTAACCACTTTAATGATATTAAAGCACTCAGTGAGATGAGAGAGACAACCTGTTTTTGTCTCTCGATCATCAAAGTCAGTCACATTACTGGTTATGGGCCTACAACTAAGACTCAACTGATCGCACGAAATACATACCCACAATACCGCCTTCTTTTCTTCTCCCCACATACTTGCAACTTCTCTCTACAATTAACAACGTCAACAACCATAAACAAATCCCCATTCATCACCCGACTACTCCTGAACTGGATTCAGAAAACCTCGAACCCTGACTGCTTGCAACAAGGTGTGAATCCGACATATTGCAAATCAAAGCCCCAGTCGAAAACATCAACTACAACTTCGATCCAGTCTATCATCGTTCCGTAGCGGCGCTAACAAGCGTCATCATCTCGTCCCTACCGAAAACAATCGCCAACGATGTAATCATCCCTGGCACCAACATCAATTCGTGCCTCATCATAAGACGCGTTCAACAAAGACTCGGACGTAGAACACTTGCAGATCACGATTCCCTGGAAATCAGAGCAGGGAATATGTTAATCCAGAACTGCGAACAAACTTCAGAACACATAGCAGCCCACATCAATATCAAGCCTCATGATGGTAGCAAGATACCCCAACATCTAATCAGGACAAACCATCATACGTTTTATAATGATAAAAGGGATGAAAGGCCACCCCATCTACAACGCCATTATCCCCATGTGGCTCATCAACATGCCACTTTCCATCCAGAACCTCCAAACAATGATCGAGTCCATCGACAATAACACCATCCATGTCGAGCCCACTTTTCCTCGAGCTACTGTTTGCGTGTCACCTAACAGGTGTATTCCACCAGATGATAAAAATCAATACAATACAGTGTCAATTAACATACAGTGTCAATTAACAGGAGGTCATGCACTTATGGAGAGATTCATGGATACAGTACTTGGAGGGTAATTTATACGAATGACTACAGTACAGAAAGACAGATGATACACGTGTGTGTGAAAACAATTCGAACATTGTCCATGCTGGAAGCTACTGCCTACAGCAGAATCAATCCAGGATTAACATGAAACGAGTATAAATACCAGGTCCATGAATGAGTAGAACTATAATGAATAAAGGTAACAGATTACTAAAATAGGACCCAACCGTAGTCATCGACTTTAAACATTGCCGAATCCATACCAGGAGGAAGTATCAGACAACGACGTCAACCGCGATCACAGTGGTGAAAACTACGTGTGTAACAACCCTCAGTAACGTCAGCGTTCTTCGCGACTACCAAGCAGCCCAACTGCGATTCCAGAGTTGGTGTGGGCTACTGTAAGATAGCATCACGGCCTTACTATCTCCGTAAACTTACCAGCGCAGGAAGGAAAGGGGAGAAAGGCTAAACAAGTGCAAAACGCTTCTCTATATCTGACAGGTGTATTTACTAACCCCCTTTATAAGCGAACGAATAATATAAACCATACAGGTAGAATAAGCCATCGGGTGACACATAGAGTCTTCTGGAAGGCAACTGGAAGGCAACTGGAAAGGGAAAATACGACCAAGGAATAAGCACGACCGCGGCGAATCAACAATCCAGCCATCTACGATTCCAAAATATCCCTCCACCACAATACCAATATACCCTGCACCATACCATCCACCAACCATGTCACTACATCTTCTAACCCTCTCCTTCCGACCAAAAAAACACCGTACATTCCACCGACGTCCACCAACTACCTACTGCAACTTCATGCAGCACGGACTGGTCGCAACTTCAATCACCCTGATTCGGAATGTCGTAATCCGGACAACCCGCTAGGCATAGCATTCCGGAACCGATCCCACATCTCACCAACCGGCAATACAACAATATAAGAAAAGAACATATCCGTTCCATACCACGCCCACCGCAGCACAATCCAGGTCATTAAAATCATCTCAACCAATTCCTGTCCACTCATTCATCACTAACACATCCGAGAATAACTGCTCCACCAACTACGCTTCCGATGATGATCAAGAAACGACAGGTAAGTCCATCTTGGACAGCAGGGCACATTCCACACATACTCTAGTACCCGGTCCTCATATGAAAAACTACACTATCCGAGCTTCTCCATAATAGCTACTAACACCACCACTAACGCTACACACTCCGAACCCCTCCACCTTCTTACGACGAATGGAATATTACACACGCAGGCCATCACCACACCTGATATAAAAGATACCCTCATTTCCGTCCACGACACCACGAACAACCACAACAGCATCATCTTCCAACACAACGCAACATTTCTCGTCCCTAACGCCGAACTATCCAAGATTGCCCTCTCAACACCAATTGCACATTCTCATGATAATTATTACCAATTTATCTCAACAACCCCTTCTACCGTACATGAAAAAAATAAACACATCCGTCACAGAGCTCGTGCCACTCACGCTCCTGCTTCTCTTCCTCCAAGCTCCCCTGCCTCCTCTTCACTGTCCCAAGCTTCCACTCCTTCGGACCCCATTTCGTTACAACCGCTTCATACGAAACACCACCATCCCAAGATCAATCCCATACTCCAACCGAAACCTAATCCACCCAACCATGCGATTATAAAACGTCTCCTTGCCTCCCTTCCTCCATCCTGCCCGCACCGGATAAATTTAGACACCGCGCACGCCCTCCATCTATCGTTTAACAACGCCCCACTTCCCCTTCTCCGACAAATCATCCGGAGCAATTATTTTCCCGCGCTACATGGTATAAGCATACAAAACGATACCATCCTCACTTGCTCCGGATGTGTCGATGGTAATGCATCACAGGCACCTCATCTCCCCTCCTCCCAGCACACCACATGTCCTGGACAATATATATGTAGAGACAATATCGGCCCTATCCATCCTCCTTTTGGACGGTCCCATCTTCATATCGTTACATTTATAGATGAGGCTACTCGTTTCATCATTGCCAAACCGATACGTTTACGGGCCAAGCTAGCTACAATAATACCTCGTACAATCACCTTTATTCAAAACCTACTCGGCCGCCCTACTACACGTTTTCACTCAGATAATGCCAAAGAATTCTTGTCCAAAATTACCACAACATTTCTCAACAACAGCATACAGCAGACTACAATTACACCACACCAGCCTCAATCCAACCCTCGCGCAGAACGTATTAACAGGACTTTGATGAACGCTGCACGAGCCTCTTATCACACAGCCGTCTCCCACAATCTTTTCGGGATTTTGCGCTCGTCGACGCAACTTTTAAATACAACAACATCCCACATTATACCACCCGCCAACCACCCATCTTTTTATGGCAACCTAACGCTCCTTTTCCCCACTCCTTCCTTCCCTTCGGCGCGCTAGGTACCGTTGTCAACTACAGCCAAACGATGCGAAAACTGACCCCCAGATCACGCCCTGTGCGCTTCCTGCACAATAACAATGCCTCCCATTATTTTTCACTGACACATCAAAAATTTGGACATGTCGTTCAACAGACTTCGCACCCTACCATCCCGATCTTGATCCGGCCCAGATCACCGAATCCGCTTTTAAATCCCTTCACATACATCCCCCTCCCACGAAGATATTATCGGACACCCCGGCACCGAAACATCTACACCAATTGAAAAAGTACCATGACGCTGCACTCTGGTGTGTCGTACATGACCAATAAATTCGACAACTAAACAAAAATGATGTTTTTTCATGGATTCCATCCCCATCCCTTCTAGCAGACCTTAAATCGAAATACAAGTCCGTCACACTAACAATGACTTGCAAATACAAATGCGCCCCTGATGGCTCCATTCTATCACGCAAAGCACGTTTCGCAATCCGGGGTGACCTCATGACGCCCAAATTACATTACAACCCCGACACCATCAGCGCATATGCTGCTGAGAAAACGTCATCACGCATGCTCTTCGCACATGCCCGCCACACCCAACAACCATTTTGTCACTTAGATATCTCGACCGCCTTCACACATGAAGAAAACGACCCCAATCATGTTGTATATGTAAGGCAAATGCCTCTATCCAACGGTACGCTCGAATTTCCTGACTGACCCTATAGAATTTTGAAAATGAACCTCTACAGATCAAAGCCGGAATGTCATATCTACCTAGCCGGCCTACACTCTCACATCTCTACTGACTCCTATTCACAATCCAGGGAAGACCCCTGAATTTACTTTAACCACACCAAACAGGGTTTAATTATTATTTCCATCACGATCGATGACTTACTAATCACCGCCCCCACCGAAAACGATATTGACAATTTCTACAGGCATCTCTCACTCAAATACAAAGTGAAAGATCTTGGCCGTCTAACAACCTTTCTTGGTTGGACGGTCTCTCACTATAACAATGGCGATATTCACCTATCGCAACCGGCACTGATCCAAAAGGTCACAACCGAAATGCACCTACAGTAATGCAATCCCCGCTCCACCCCGCTCCCGCAGAAACCATGCTTTGACGAACAATTCCAAGCCAAACACATTAATGAAAATCGAAAACAGCTCTTCATGTCCGCTCTCGATAAAATTCGTTACCTTGTGGACAGCACACGTTGCGACATAGCTTTCGCCAATGGCTGCCTTTCCCACTTCCTCAAAACACCGATCACCACCCATCTATCTCTTCTTCAACACATCATTCGATACCTAACTGGAATCCCAAATGAGGGAATAACGTTTACTGCATCCTCCTCCTCCCTGCTAGTTTGCTACTCCGAGTCTGACTACGCAGAGTCTGCCGACTTCCGCTCCACCTCAGCGTCTATCATCACTGCCTATGAAACGCCCATCCATTGGATGTCAAAAAAACAATACACTATAGCTCTTAGCACCTGCGAGACCGAGTACCTCGCAGCTAGCCAAGCGCTACAGACACATTATGGCTCCGTTAGCTCCAACAAGAGTTTCAACAATCACAGATCCCCCAACTCCGTTCCTTGTTGACAACAATGGACTCATAGACTTGGCACGAGACACTGGAAAGACGTGACGACGCAAGCATATATATATGATGGTGTAGGGGGTGGATCTTGATGTCTATAGACATCAAGAACCACCACCTACACCATCACATCACCGCATCCAACATCAACCTACAGCGTGTACTTACTACTCACAATCTGGCAGACCTGCTGACCAAGCTCCTTCTTCCTGTTCGCCACAAGTTTCTCCTGGCTGCCCTCAAAAATGCCTCCTCCAATATACCTCCAGATGATAACGAGCACGGGGGAGTGTGAGTGAGACTTCTCTTCATCGCGACTATTCCTTTTGCTTATCATCATCTGAATTTTGAGATACTCTACCCACCTTTAACTAGATGCTGAATGACAAGTGGGGGTTGTCCACCGGCAAAGAGTGGCTGACAAGGCCCAAAGGTGTAGATATTGGCCCGAGGTGAAGCCGAGTGCCCAATATCGCACACGAGGGCCGACGTCAAGCACGAGTTGGCCGGTGGACAACATGCTTGTCAATTGGACTGCGTTTTGACATCAATGTAAAGGAATTAAATTTTTAAGTAATATTTTTTGTCATTTTTTAAGAGAGAAGCAGATAACAATGCGCCGATTTAAAGGCCGATATTTTAGCAATTTTTTCTGGCAATACGGGGTTGCGATTGGGCATAGGCGCTTTTCCGTGGAAAGGACCGGTGTAAAGCAGTACGTTTTATAGAACGAAGTACACCGTACTGTGTTAGGTTACGATGGGAATTGAACCGAGATGCAATTTGGGAAATGACACGTTTTTTGGGATGTGCTGGGAACAGTAATCAAATAAGGGAAAGCGGACAGAATGAAAGTACGAATTTGTGAACGTTGCACTTTGAAGCAGAACACGTGGAAAGTCGAAAATTTCCAAATTTGTCTCTAAAAATGGGACTTGTGTCTGCGACAATATGCGCCATTTATTGCGCAAATTGTAGACAATTGAAAAAAATATAAATATGATGGGCCGTGAAACATAATTTGAAAACCTGCCGCGACCTTTTCGGCAGTGTTACGACATCGTAAAATTCAAGCTCAAAATTTATCAACATGACCAATTTCAACCGGAGACGTCACGACAGCAAGATTTTATCCTGCGGGGCAGCCTGGGACGCAACCGAAAATGACAAACGCGTCCCTGGTTGCAGTCAACGAACGACCGCAAGGATCTCAGCGTACAACAACAAGACCGCTGTAACCTCCGAACGGCAAGACTCCTCGAGCGAAGAGGAGTCTAGCAGTGCCGTGAGGAAAGGCAAAGATGTCAACGAAGAAGAAGACCGCGATGATTGAATAATAGTAGAAGATAACGGAAAAGGACCTGCTCAAAAAAATGGTGGAAAAGAACAAGACTCCCTGCTCAACTATTATTCGTCTTCCGATGACGAGGAAAGCATTGAACCATGAGAAAGGAAGATTGTTCTGATCAAGAAAGCGAGAAAAATATTGCGCAGATTTGTTAAAAATAAGTATGTGTCCAAGTATGATATTGCAATCCTTGCTGAATTTGTAAAATTGACAGATGTCACAGTTCATGTCAATATGGACATGAAAAATAAATAAAATGTAGTATCTGAATAAAAATTGTTTTTATTGTTGTAGTATCTGATTAAAAAATGTTTTCAATGTTTCTAAAGTATGTTGCCTTCCTTTATTCAAATGATCTTACATTGTTCAGCAAATACACATACAGCAGATCATACATCAATACCTGGACCATAACTGTTTTCCTGAAGCATGATCAATTCAGGACCACGATACCGTCTAGTTGCTATATAATTCGTCCATATACTGCATCAGTATCCGCTGCGGTATTTTCAGTGCGAAAATCGGCGGGAGCTAAACTGAAATCAATAATTTTTAAACTACAACGTCCATCAAAAAGCGCATTTGATGGCTTTTAATCACGATGCAAAACACCAGCAGTATGTACATAACTAATATCACGAAGAACTTGAAACATGAGATACTTTACCTTTGCAGCGTTCAAAGGGGCTGATGAGAAAACAACGTGTGCCAAAATACAGAGCTTAACTTCAAAAGAAACAAAAGTTTCATTGAATCGATAACGGTCTGATGTTGATGATGTTGATAATTTTGATGATGTTGTTGATGTTGTTGATGTTGGTGATGTTTATGATGTTCATAATGTTGATGATGTTGATGATGTTGATGATGTTGATGATGTTGGTGATGTTGGTGATGTTGGTGATGTTGATAATGTTGATAATGTTGATGATGTTGGTGATATTAAAATTGTTGATGATGTTGATGAGGTTGATAATGTTGATGATGTTGCTGATGTTGCTGATGTTGCTGATCAAGGTAGGAAATGGGAAAAAATCTGAGTTGCAACAAGCCATCCATTGCAAAACCAGCGAATTACAAGGTTCCTCGTCATCAATTAACGGTCTTACGGAATTCACACAATGTGAGATTTTTGATGAATGCACTGATGATGTTGTTTTTCTTTTTCTTTTTCTTTTTCAATAAAAAGTTGTAATATTGTTGTTTGCCGTACGGTATTGGTAGCAGCTTTAGTAATGGGCGCTGGCATTTTGATAGTCAATCACATTATCATCTACATCTTAAAAGTTTTCCAGGTCGAAATCATCACCCCTGGTCTTCCAGTTATGAGCGTACTTTCTATTATAACTATTATAGTTATAGTTGTTATCACTATTACTATAATTGTTATAGCTGTTATTATTTTTGTTCAAGTCGTTTGTATACATATAAAAATAATATGTATATTTATATTTCTTATTCTTGTTACTATTATTGTTATTATTGTTATTTTTTTGGTTCAAGTTATCACGACCATTACTATTATAATATATATAATTTTATTTGATATTATTAAAACTATTATTGGTAGTATTGTTTACTTTTTCGATAACGTTTTCATTATCATCATATTACGGTTATTGATATTGCTGTTATTGCTGTCCTTAATTAAGTTATTCTTGGTTATGTTGGTGATTTTGGTTATGTTGGTGATGTTGATGATGTTGATGGTGTCGAATATACGTGTTTTTATCACGATTTTTCATGCGCAACGGTCTCTCAAAATCAAATTCTTTTTCTGGTAATTGCTATGGGTGTGACTCGAATCATAAAGGGTCCCGCCATTTCTTGAAATAAACAGACATGAGAGCTTTTTAAGCAGAGATACGTCTATCAGGGTCGAATTCTAGCATTACAGAAATCAATTCTAAGGAACGAGGATAAACATCAGGGGGAACGATTGTTCGAATGTCAATATACCATCTATTTGCTATATAATCCGTCCATAATATTGCCTCAGTTTGATGATGTTGATGATGTTGATGATGTTGATAATGTTGATAATGTTGATAATGTTGATATTGTTGATATTGTTGGTGATGTTGGTGATGTTTTCTACATTGGTAATGTTGGTGTTGTTGGTGATATTGATGAGGTTGATGAGGTTCGTGAGATGTAAACAGAGCAAAATAAAATGGAAGCTTTCGATATCTCGTGATACTGTTGACCAGCCAGAAGATTGACAACTGTACTTGCAAAAGATGACAGCAGTGAAATATTCTGAATGACATTCAGAATACTTCACTGCTTTCATCGCCTCTCACAAAACTTTTATACCACATTGCCGTATGAAAGATATGTTTGCGACGTGTACATTCTGTGAACATGAAATTTTCATATATATCTATCCACGAAAAAATGATTTTTCGCAAAACAAATCAACGAGGGAAAAATTCACACCCGCCCCTTCTGTCATGGTGAGGTCGTGAACATCATCAACATCATCAACAATTTTAACATCATCAACATCAGAAACGTCAGAAACTTCATCAACATCACCAACATAAAAAACATCACCAACATCACCAACATTACCACAATCAGCATCACCATCCTCACCATCCTCACCAACGTATCCGACATAATCAACATCATCAACCTCATCAACATCAAAAACCTCATCAACATTACCAACATCACCAACATCCATAACATGATATCTGAACATATTAAGGAAAACAGGTGCAGCTATTTATTACTATAGGAGGAACCAACATCATGATGTAAATAAAAAAACAGCCAGACAAAGTGAACCCGATAAAGAACAAATACTCACACAAATATCTAACTGAATAAACAAACTAAAGCGGAAAAGCAAGAAAAACAGCCAAAAACAATACACGTCACTCACTCATCAATTAAGCATTCTTCGTACACGGACCTTCCTTCTAGTTGGAGCCACGTTTGTCACCACACTGAATGCACCAACTCTATCAGACGTCCCACCAACACCTCCAGTATTAAACGCAGACGAATTATATCCACCACCACAAAACGTCCGCGTCGCTGTTGTACTACCAGAAGTGCCCAAGAACGGACCTGAATTCATTCCAAATGTACTTCCCCCAGCAGGAGTAGAAGGCTGCGTACCTGCGTTAAAATCATTTCCATTATCACCAAACACACCTCCAAAAGATTGAAACATCGTCCCAGAACCAACCTCACCAACCTCACCAACATTGTCAACATTTTCAACCTCATCAACCTCATCAACATTCTCAACATTCTCAACAATTTTAACATCACCAACATCATCAACATCATCACCAACATCATCAACATTATCAACATCAATAAAATCACCAACATCATCATCATCATCATCATCATCATCATCATCATCATCATCATCATCATCATCATCATCATCATCAACATCAACAACATTATGAACATCATAAACATCACCAACATCAACATCATCAACATCATCAACATCAAAAACATCATCCTCATCACCCTCATCAACATCACCAACATCACCAACATCAATAACATCATCAACATTGTCAAAATCATGAACCTCATCAACATCACCAACATCATGAGCCTCATGAGCCTCATGAACCTCACCAACATCAATAACATCACTAGCATCAGACTGTGATCGATTCAATGGTACGTTTGTGGTTTTTGAACCCACACCCTGCGATTTGGAAAACGTTCAAGATGTAGAAAACGATGCAATTGACGATCAAATGTTTACCACTATATTGGCTACACCACCTACCCTCATCGTCGATGAGAGGCCGGCGGCCATTGCTAAATCTGCTTCCTTGAATGTCGATAATGATGAGGATGAACATACTAATAATTATAAAGTTGATGATTCTGATAGTAACAGGGTCATGAAAGCTTCTTCTCCTGTCACAGCCAACAATATTATATCTCATCAACATCACCAACATCATCAACAATTTTAACAACACCAACAACATGAACATCATCATCAATATTATCAACATTATCAACATCAATAACATTACCAACATCATATACATCATTGACATCATCAACATTATCAACATCACCAACATCACTAACATCATCAACATCATCAACATCATCAACATCATCAACATTACGAACATTACGAACATCATAAATATCACCAATATCAACGTCACCAACATCATCAACATCACAAACATCATCCTCATCAACCTCATCTACATCACCAACATCAATAACAGCTCCAACATCAAACCGATATCGATTCAATGAAACGTTTGTTGCTATTGAATTTAAGCTCTGTGATTTGGCACACGTTGTTTCTTCATCAGCCCTTTTGAACGCTGCAAACGTAAAGTACTTCATGTTTGAATTTCTGTGTGTTATTCATTATCTGCATACTGCTGATGTTTTAAATATTATTTTTATTTTTATATGTATACAAACAACTTGAACAAAAATAATAACAACTATAACGATTATAGTAATAATAATAGCAACTATAACTATAATAGTTATAATAATAACAAATATATTTAGATCAAGGAAATGAAATGAATTTTTATTATTATATCCTTTTCTCACGTATGACAAGTAAGAACACAGGTACTATGTAACTATGATACGGATTACTTATTTTGCAAAACACCTTCTTTCTTTAAATCATACACTTTATTCCGTATGGTGCAGTCTGCAGGGAAGTCTGCGGGTAGAATTCCGTCTCTATATCTCAACTGACTTATCATTGCCTCCCTTTCATTTGCAGGTTTTAAAGTCATATCCTCAAACAACATCTCCCGCAGGAAAACAATGTATTGC